>JAOXJJ010000069.1:3865311-3882740 GCA_025769935.1 Phoenix roebelenii
AAAACAAAAAAAAAAAAAAAAAAAAAAAAAAAATCGACGTTGCTGGCCCATTGTTTTCTGCTTTTAACTTCTATTCTCCCTCATCTTTCGTATATATGTAATTCATATAACTAGTTTCGTCTGGCTACATAACTAATGAGCTTCCTTCTTATTTTCTCCGTCTTGGTTTGAACAAGAAAGCGGCTTCGTATGACGAAAGCGTCCATCGCAATCATTTTCTTACGGACAGATTGTACCTCTTAAAAAGTCGACTGGTGCAATTACTATATTTGATATATACAGCTTAACTCGTGCCTTGAGGACTTGTTATCATCTAAGGATATGATTCGAAGTAGTTCCTGTTTGTTGTCGTTGTTGTTGCATCACGACCTCGTTGCTTCTATGTCCTGCTTATTCTAATTTACTTGCCATTTCATAGCTCTCGGAGTTGCTGGGGTTGCCAGATCACTGATGAAGGACTGTATAAGATCTCTTCGGCGAAGTGTGTCAGCAATCTGACATCTATATCCTTGTGGGGTATGGCTGGCATCACTGATGAAGGCGTCATTCACCTGGTAACAGCCTTTTCCCCTGTCAATAGCAGTTTAGATGTTTGAGCTGTATGCCTGACGAACTTGCATAATTGTCGTTATACATTGCTTAAAGCCTATCTTCGCTCATAAACGCTGTGTCATAACTTTCTTAAACATGCTGCCATGAATATTTTCTTCTATTTAGCACGAAATTATACATGGTCTGAATGTCGACCCTGTATATGTCAGCACCATTTTTGTTGACCCAACGAGCTCTTTATGTACAATGTGAAGAAATTTGTTGTTCTTGTTTTTTTCCCCCTTCATTACTTATGTTTGCGTTTTCTTTTCTGTAAATTTCTATGAATTTAGCATGCTATGACTCCAGAACCCGAAAATCACATCTTTATTTGTCTTGTTCTGGGTGACGCTATATGCAAGCAAGCGCGAGCACAATAAAACAGTGAAAACGTTGTCGATGGTGTTGAAATAAGGCTCTGATGGGCAAGTCTACCTGATGGCGGAAATTTGGGGAAGAAAAGAATTGCTCAGCTGATAGGACTAGACCTGCATGTGGCACGTCTGATGGCGCATTAGCTACATTACTTGACTTCGAGCAATGGGGAGGTGTTGTAGGGGTAGCGAAAGAGTGAAGAGCAGATGCTCGAAGAGAGCCAAAACCATTAAGCCTTCACCCAACTACTTGGGTTGGCTTAATGAATGCTTATTTGCCAATCACTCCTACTGAAGGTTTCATCTGATGTTATTGCAAACTTTTCCAATTCATTTCTCACAATATCTGTCCATGTTAACTTTGGTCTTAAAAAAGATAGTTGCACAGCTGGTTATATGTGCAGGGTGTCTTCATTTAGGAGCACGCTCTCCAATTTGCTTTTAAATTGATTAAACCAAAAGACATGCCGAATTATTGGCACATTCCAAGAAACAGACATCGCACATATGACAAGTTTTAGGCAAGAAGTTACCGAACAATGAATCCATGTTAACCTAAGCAAATGTAACTTCCTAATAGCAACACAATAATTTAGGCGCATGATCTCATGAATGAGCCATTCCACGCTTGACTTGGTTAACATCATATTTGGCTTATAAAATAGGTTCTTTCTTCTGTTTCTTTTATATATTTTTCAAAATTTGGAACAATGATATTAATTTATGATTCTGCAGCTCTGCTTTTCCCATACCTCTTGTTCATGGTGCTTTCTGGCTTTCTACAGGTTTCAAGAGCTATGTCTTTACAAAACCTGAATATCGGCGGTACATTTATTACTGATGAATCCTTATATGCAATCGCAGATAGTTGTCCACGATTGAAAGTAAGTTTCCAATGTGCTGCAATATGAGCTCTAGCTATTATTTGACATTCCATTATAATGATGATGCTCAAATTCTGCATATGCTTGATTTAGCAATAGAGAAGCAACTTGTTATTGATGTCAAGGTGAAAGAAATTCTTCATGCACTGGCACATCATATATAACTTTTTTTGTCTTGAATCCAAGGTTGACGATCTTAGTATCATTCCTGTACCACTACTCATGCTGGTACTGTGTTGGCACACTCGGTATGAGTGTTGGTTTGGCATATCGACACTTGGAATGCTTGCTGTTCTAAGTTGCTGGTATGGAGCGGTATGCACCAGTATGGTGAACTTTGCTTGAGTCTGTTGCAATTGAGTAGACGACCGATATTGATTTAGATTTATTGCTGCTAATCAATGCTGAATTAACAAGAATTTACAACCTAGAGTCAACAGCTGAATTAACAAGAATTTACAACCTAGAGTTCTGAAATTCGACCTAGCTTTGCCTATCCATGGAAGAACCTATGGTAGGAATGGATTACATTCGTAACTTTTTTTCATAAATGCAAACATGCTCATTTGCATAGAAGTTAGAGTAGCTGAATCCCTTATCAATCTTGATCGAGAGCATAATCAGCATGTTCTTACCCAATATCTGTACATTTATATAATACACAGGGGAGATCTGACAGTCCTTGGTTGACTAAAACAAAATTTGCTCATGTCAACCAAGCACCAACAGCTTCTCAAACAACAACCTTGTGCAATAAATACCAATGGATTTTATGATCAAGAATCAAGCACGATCCGAGCTTCATCGATCAAGCAAAGGGCTTTAGGGGACAAGATTCAAGGGAGGGCAATGACACTGCAATTGGAAAAATTTTGAACAGTTGGCTGAAGTTACCTACTTACCCGGATCATATGTCTCAAAAACTTGGCAAGTTTAGCTGCTGACTGCCTAAAGACCTGACTCTAGGTTGTAAATTCTATGGTAGGAATGTAATCCATTCCTACCATAGATTCTGGAATTTTTCCGCGGAGTCTCTGTCCTTACAGTTCAAGCGATGAGGCTATCCATCATGTTCTATTTCCAGAAATATCCTCGAACTTGTCTTGTCCCATCTGACTCGCGCGAAACTACCATGTAACTAACACATCGATCACTATATAATTAATTGTCCATTCCATGGAGAATGGCCTGCATCTCTGGAAATTCTAGACGAAACTATGCTATGGCCCTGAAGGGAGGAAGAGAGGAAAGCATTTGCCGTATAAACTATGATGTGATAGTATTTGGAGGTCGTTGATATAGTTATGGCAATAAATTCTTGACTTGGTTTCTTACTGTTCGCTTGCTGCTGATGTATTGTATTGGTGCTATTGGCTTTACAGGCTATCAGCCTCTGGAGCTGTCGCCATGCGACCGAGAGCGGCCTCATCATGCTCGTAAGCAAATGCCGAAGACTGGAGTCCATCAATGTCTGGGGGATGAGGGTCCCTGCGGACTGTTTCATCAGCCTGCTCCGCATCAGCCCTGCTCTGCAGATAAAACCCATCTCACCTCATCCGAATATTTGAAATAGGTGGCCGGAAAACGAAGGCTTTACGGTCATTGGTGCATCTCGTCGGCGCATTAAAGTGCTCATGGTAAGACGTCAGCAGCAGCAGCAGCAGCAGCAGCAGCGCAGTCGAGGCAACCACCCAAAAAATAAAGTTTCAGAGCTTGTGGATCCAAAGAAAAATTCAACATATATTCATTTGTTGGAGACTAATATTACCAATAATCTCCTGGAATTCAGATTTGCTGCTAACCATGAGCACGATTAACACCGGCAGTAATAAATCTCTCTTCTCTTTTCTTCTTCTGTGTCAACCGTCAATCAAGCAGCAGATTCCCATAAATGAGGAAGCTATGTCTCCCATCGCTCTTTTATTGGATCTTCTAGATTCATCCCACGTCACATCTATCATCTGCGGCATCGTCATACCTCCTCCGGTAATAACTTCAGCCGATGGGCATGATGTTCCGCTCCAACGTTTATGGCAGCTGCGGTGGTAGGTTTCGATGTTAACTAAATAATAGTGCTGGGAAACTGCATTATTTGAGCCATAAATTTGAAGCATCCTGGATTAATTAACTACATCCTATCTAAGTAGGTTGGCCGCCTGAGCTGACTGTCGAGTCGCGGTAACAAAGTTAACTTTGCTATTTTTTATTTTTCCATTTTGGGTGAAAAAGGGTGGGAGCTGCGAGTTCCCCCAACCTAGAAGCTTTAAGTCCTTCTTTTTGACCGGATCTTTCTTCTGCATAATAACGGGTTGTTGTACCCAACGCGGACAAGGACATGCAAACTTTCCCACTTCACAAGATTAGGTCATTGGAGAACATGAGGTTATTATTTATTATCACTATCTCCATCTCCATCTTCATCTCCATCACGGAGTTTATACTTTAGCCAGCCGCTCCTCACGGAATTAACCCTGATGCATACAAAAGGCTCGCATTTATTATAACGGAGAGAGCTTCTAAAACTGTTAGAACGGTATACAAACGGCCGTTGCTATAAGATTTGGTCATCTTTCCTATTCTTATTAATGATTGTTGTGGGATCGGCCACCGCCTCCTGGTTGCTGCCGCCAGCTTTTGGTAATGAGGAATGACACGGTCGAGAAAAGGCCAAGAGTCCACAGGCGAGAGAAAGGGGACAGCAACAATAACAACAACGACGACAACAAAAATAAAAACAGAGAACCTAGCTCCCCGTTAACCATTCATTTAATTGAGATCCAAAGGGCATCAAACCATTTGAGCTCACCATCCACGCGTTTTCACAGCTCCACGGTGCGGTGGCTTTATATGTTTACATGCTTTCAATTAAAGACATAATACAAGTAAAAGAGGGGCAAACAAAAAAAAAAAAAAACGGAGAGAGATAATGATTACTAATTGTGATGGATGGTGGTCTTTTGTTCTGTTTCTTCTTCCGAAAAGAAAAGCAATAATATAGGAATTTATTTGATCCGGCGGCATAGGGTGACGCCGTCGCCGACCGGGAGCTGGCAGATCTCGATGCGGGGGTCGGCGGCGAGGGCCTTGTTGAGCTCGAGAACGAAGTCCCGGTAGTAGCGGACGTACTTGCGGAGGGGGGCGTCGGGCGGCGCCACCACGGTTCCGTTCCAGAGGGTGTTGTCGTAGGCGATGATGCCGCCGGGCTTGACGAGGTCCAGCAGGCGCTTGTGGTAGTTGAGGTAGTTGTCCTTGTCGGCGTCGACGAAGATGAAGTCGAAGGAACCGTGGTTCTTCTCGTCCTCCACCAACCCGTCCAGCAACGGCAGGGCGGGGCCGACGCGGAAGTCGATCTTGTGGGCCACGCCCGCCTTCTCGATCACCGGCAGCCCCAGCTCGTAGTTTTCCCGGTTGATGTCCATCGCCAAGATCTTTATTCGTTTAATCGTGCGGGTGCGCGTTAATTATTGCATTATAATCGAGGATTAAAATGAACCAAATTAACATTAATGCAGATCTAGATGTATGTATGCATGTACGCGTACCTGGCCGTCATCGGGGAGCGCGAGGGCGGTGGCGAGGAGGGAGTAGCCGGTGTAGACGCCGATCTCCATGGTCTTCTTGGCGTTGACCAGCTTCAGCAGCATGTTGAGGAACTGGCCTTCGTCGGCGGAGGTGGTCATGATGTTCCTGTATTATATCATACACGCGTCTTAATTAATTTGGCTTCACGAGGATCTTTTGATTCGAGCACAGAATTAGAGAGAGAGAGAGAGCTAGGTAACCAACCAGGGGTGCTTGGCGGTGATCTCGCGGAGCTCTTTCATGCACTCGGGCTCCCGAGGATACACGCTGGTCTCCAGTATGTACTGCAATCATGCAAACAGCAGGCGTCAGTCAGATCTGATCCGAGGGCCGGCCCGGAAGAGATCCAGAAAGAGATCCATGTCTCGATTTGCTTACTTGATAGAGGGCGTCGCTCTGGAGGAGGCTCTTGTGGCCGACTTCCTGATGCCTGCCCACCTGCCCATTCTGGCTCTGGCTCTTGGTCTCGGTCTCGGTCTCGGTGGTAGCCATGGATTGCTGATTCCTCTCTTTCTTCCCTTCTTGTCTTCCCTCTGCGCCTGCTCGCTGGGTGGGGAAGCTCATCCGGCCGGGTTTATATAATAAAATTGAAATGGGACAGGTTGGAACTCGGAAGGAAGGAGGAGTAGTGCGTTTTCCGGGTTGGGCCTCACCGGCCGGGTGGGTCCCACCACCGCGGTTGGTGAGGCGGGGCTTGAGTCAATCGGAGTGTCCCCGCCACCACTTGCTTGGAACCCGGACCCACCCACCAACCTCCCATTGAGTCCCACTTCACATTTGGTCAACATTTTTTTTTATCTTTTAAATAGGAGAAATGACCGCGATTTGGCCACCTAACGCGCCACATTAGCCTGTACCCTCTCTCTCTCTCTCTCTCTCTCTCTCTCTCCCTCCCTCCCTCTCCATTCCTAGCAGCTGGAGCGTCTCAGCCTGTCCGCTGTACTAGCGCGACGACAGGAAGAGAGAGATGTTCAAATCCGCCATAGAAAATTACAAAAAAAACAATCATCAAAAATTAGGACATTACTCCGCAAATTTTTATTAGGCATGCAAATGTTGATGGTTCATGGAACAAAAACAAAGACAGGAGCCTAGATTCCTCCTAGGCCAATCGGAATCGGCCATGTAACAAAGGCCGCAGCTTAGTTTCGGAGTAGCGTCTGCTGTCCGCGGCAAGAGACAATCCAGAGAAATGACACGTATACTTCTCAGCTCGCATCACCACGGTTTGCAAAAGGAGCGAATCCTCTCCCAAATTCTGATTACGGAGAACGGGATGGAAGTAACCCGTATTATGCTAGACTGTGCCCATATCTACCTGCAAAGGATAAGCGCCTTTTCCCCGGCTTCATGTCCAGTTCAATTCGAAGAAGCGATCGGCCTGATTCTATTTCTCTCCGATCCGGGGATATGAACTTTAAGGTCTGGTCCTGCAAATCAGGGTTGTTCATGTATATGGGATGGCCCGTGATGCACCGGGACTCATCCTCTACATGGTAATTCGCTCGTGTACTGCACAAGTCTTGATCCATCATAGCCGATCCTGCAATACATAGGCGGCCATGATTGCATATTTGATCCACCGATGTCACTAGCTTTAACCTTAGAACCAAGGCCATTAGTATAGCGTGTCTCAAAAAATTAGGTTGAGGAAAACCAATGTAACATTCGATCCATATTATGAGGGAGAGATTTTCAACTGCTCAACCGTAAAAATATGCGGTCATTAAAAAAAAAAAAAAAAGGAGCTAAGCGGAACAATCAGGACTAGGTGGGTGGTAGGATCATTCCACCAGTTGGGATCAGAGTCTCATGTGGGTGGGTGCAGCGGCAGTAACTATAAAATATCCGCCCATCCACACGTGACGTGTGAAAAAGGAGGTTGCGCACCGTATCCTGGCTCGCGAGGCAGAACGACCGGACCGCATAATCTATGCAAATGCAACGATCGTGCGGTTGGCACCGGACTTGGCTCAACCTGCCATCTCGACATTGGATCCGATCCTTCTCCCTTCGATCGGTGGCAGATTCCGGTTGCCGTCGGGAGGAGGATCCGATGCTCCGGACGCGGCTGCTGACCAACGACAGGGCCGGTGCCAGGTCATCATGGTGGGTGCGTAGCAGAGGAGAGGTTGGTGAGAGTGGAGATGTAACTCCCACGACAATTGGGACGAAGACCCTTTTATGACGTCGTCATTACATCAGCATCAGCAACACCGATAACCCAACCGTGGATTCGTTCCAAACTATTACCTACCGTTGGCGATCGCTGGCAATGGCATGCATGTTCGATCCGTACATGGACTGCTATACTCCTGAATTTTGAAATAAATGACATTGATCATTTACGTTGATGTTTGCATATACTTTTTTAATTTATGTAAAATTTTAGAAATAAAGCGATGCTTGCTACTTCAACTGGATACAGTTTCTCTGTACGACAGCTATATATTTTATGCCAAAACTCGTTATCAAACTTATGAGATAATTTAGTCGCTCTCGTGGATGGGGCTTAATTTTGGAATAAAATTCTTCATCAATCATCCTGTCTCCGGGTATTGTGCACAAAAATCCGGTCTGGGGCTTGCTAGCGTCACGCAAGGGGCATGCCGAGCAGTGGCGCTCATCCCATATATCATCCCATCAAAATCGAACCCCATACCCGTCCTCGAACGCAAATGGACGATTACCATCCAAGCAACCACTTGGTGAGAAATCCATGAACAAGTTTCTGAGAGGTTTTGAGACAGACGAAGCATTTTCCTTTCATCTTTTTATCAAGTTTTCCGCACAAAAAATAGGGGAGTTGGTACGCACTAAAATAATCATCTTCTATATACAATATCTCGGTGGCAATCAGCGCGGTTGCTCGGGCTGACCTCATATATAAAGTTTCATAGTCTTGACGTGAACCAGACCCGACTCACCAGCAGGTAAGTGGTAACGAATACCTAATTTGAACTCGATCTACAGTGTACTCAACCCACCAACTTGCGGCCAACCCGCTGAGCTGTCTAACATCCAAGCCCATTAAGTAGGTCCATAGGTTTTGGGTGAGTCATCTCTCTTTTTAATTCTAAGCCATCACATCAACACTGCATCGACTCATATCACATATACAGTTGCCTTTATATATATATATTAGAAAAATTTAAATATTTAAAAGTGTATATTATATAACTCCCCTTTTAACCCGATGAGTTCAGAGGCCCCGATCCGATCGAACCCAACCCAGCATACTGACGGGTCAAGATCGACTGATCTGCTCTAGACCTGCGAACCCAACATCTCTGATTGGGAAGATCGGGTTGTGGTTGGGTAAACAAGTTGGTTAGAAATTGCCACCCATATTCTTTATCCCAAAAGAAATTTAGAGAAAAAATTGGATTGAAGATTTCCAGAGTTATTCATAGAAAGAACAAATTTGTTTTTTTTTATTGAAATTTAAATTCAGGTACTTGGGAAAGGGTTATAGGAGAAAAGTGGATGAAAGTTTTGGAACTCATGCAATTTAGGAATTTCTCTTAAAGATTCTTCTAAAATTTCTAACATTAAACTAACGTGCCTGAGCGTATTAGCTTTCTGGGTATGGAGATACCATTATTTAGTGCTGCTTTCTTCTTTTCAGTTTGCCAAGAATTGGATACCGGATGTGCTTGAACTCCGTGTGCCTGAAGCTATTATGAGGCCGTCCAATGTCGACTGAGAGCATATGGTTATTGAATATATTCAATTGAAGCACAAGAAGTGGTCATGCTTTGCTTTCTCCGACTCTCATTTTTTAGCCTCACTAATTAGTAATCTGAAAATTGATATCATGAAATAAGATGGTTTGTTCATTTCACCTTTGATTATGTCATATAAACAGCTATAATTTAACAAACTTTATAGCATTTTCTCTATTTCCTTGAACCGATCTGATTTACTCGTTCATACGGTGGAATAAGATCATCAGTGAGACTTGGCAGAAATTAGTGTACTATCTTTCTACAGCGCAGCAGCTGCGTCTAGGCCTGTGCGTGCAACAGGAGGCTCCTTCAAATTTCTCCATCTCGTAAACTATTATTCTTCACTCAAAATTCGGAGTAACCTGCTTTTCAAGTTTGCACTTATTGATTTGTTAGCAATAGAATAAATGATTCCGCCGTCTTTGTTGTTCCCAAGTATTTTCATCCTTTAAATAGGAGAAAATAATTGAATATTAGAAAGAAATGTTACCATTGTGCAGGATATGATGGATGGTGAACCAGGCCGGAACTACAATTGCTGGAGAACTCTACCTACAACCAAAGAGTTAACTACAGATGCTCTTCATTCAACCCCTGAGATCAGCCTAAAAGCTCTCGTAGCTTAATAGTTAATACCTATTCGATCCTAAAATGAAACGTCGAAACAATCTGAATAAATTCAATTTTGGTTCTGCAGTTGGCATGCATGATGTAAATGACTCTAGCCGGTGCACAACTGCATCTTCGTATCAATTATTTACTTCATGCTCTTGTCAAATGAAGTTGCTCTGTCTCTTAGGCACTTCTTATTTGCTTAAAACAACTTAATTTGCATGATGATATCCTATACCAGAAAGGAACCTACTTGGATTAGATTACAATGCGATGCAGTCGAATCTTTACACACCGGCCGAAGCAATTATAGATATCTAAAATTTGAGATCCTTTTTGTAGGCATGATTCCTCTAATGCATGCATATATTCAGAAGCATAGCAGCAAGTCTATCAATATCCAGAGAACCATTAAAAGTACTTTTGTTTCAGCAAAGCAAATGCAAGACCATAGCGATCCAGCGATCTAGTCCATCGATCTACTGGGTTCTTGTTCGCATCCATAAATTTAACTCCGCTCTATCTGAATGAAATGGATTCGCCAAGGTTACGATGTGGAAACTTATTCATTGGTTTATTGAATTATTTATTTTTATTTTCATTTCGTAGTCTGTTTATCTGTCACAACATGAGTTATATTCATTGATAAATAGCGGGATACCATTATACAAAGAACTAGCCATGGAAACATGAAAATCCGGAACTTCCACAACCAAAAAAGAATGTTACCTGAAAAAAAAGGCCCTGCATCCTTTTCTTCTATGCCATATATTCCTTGACATGCTCCTTTATATCTTAAGAACAATAGAACCATTCCAAGACATCAAAAGATGCCATTACAATACATTCACCTCGGAACCATCCCTAGAATATCGTCCAGATCCCCCATGGAAAATGACCGAACACCGATAAAGCATGAACATCAACTTATCATGTAAGCCACAACAATCCCGCTGCCAAAAAAAAAAAGGCCTGGTTTTTCCCCAAATGATATATCAACTACTACATTGCCAACATACTCATATTGCTTTCAAGTATATTTTCGATCCAAAATTGATCTATTCTTCATGCAGACTACCTTTTTCCTTCCTTGCAGCAGACCGAGATTGCTTCGCCGACAGGCGAGACTTTGTGCTGCATGGTGCTGAAGGAATGTGATTTCAAAATACGAATGCATGTCCAAAGTTAAATTTAGACATAAATACATCGGCAGTTCAAGAGAGATGAGAATATTTTGTTTCATCATATAGTTTGCAGTCATGGAAGCATTCCGAGGCCATAATGGTGAGCTTCAAAAATGCTGTAGTTCTTCCTTTGCATCAGTGCTGGGAAAACCGCTTCCAGTCTGTAAGCTGGTCAAAATAATGGCATGAAAGAATAACCAGAAAAGACAAAACTATGTAAAACCAGTGGGCTGAGTAAACATAAAGCTTGAAACTTACCCATGGAAATGCTGAATAAGTATCGGGTTATCTGGGTCCTTGGATGGCATATTTTCTGGTCTTTCTCTACCTATGACACATTCCTCCAAATCGCCAGTATCTGCCAACGATGATGATTGCCCACTAAAATGTTGTGAAGCAGCCACGGCCAAACACTTCATCTCATTCTCTTTCAGAAAGAACATAAGGTCAGAAACAAACATAATAAGATAGCACATGTAATGACTGTTTATAACTGTACTGGTTTACCTGGCAGATTCCTCATAGTCTCATCTGCAGCTAATTGCTGCCTTGCTACCAAGTCTTCTGTGTATATCTCCTTCGGAAATAAAGCAAAATGGTCAATAACATAATTTTGCATTTGCAGTTGTTTTTGGCTGTTTTTCTTTTTAAATTTTGGGTTCAATAATCCATACCAGGTCACCCAGACAACTCTAGTAATTACGCAACTGGAAAGAACATACCTCTGCAGATACTGGCAACTGAAAGGAGCCCTGGTGAGACTGTGATGGCTCCATTCCAAAGGAATTTTCTGGATTTGTGATATTTGTTACACTGGGAATGACAATAGATTGATGGGAAGATGCGGGCCGGTTTGATAGATCAAATGAGTCCCGAGCAGCTGATTCTTGGTTCAAGGGCAGCATGCCTACTCCGATATTCATTGCCGTGCCATTATCTGCACCAAATCCCATGCACATCTGGGAAGTTTGCAAAGGTTGTAACGCCCCAGATAGGTACACGGGATGTAGATTTAGACCATTCCTCACTGACAACATCTGCAAAGATGGAATGGGGATTCAATCACAAGCACGAGAGAATTATAAGAAACGGTACAGTTTGTTTTTATTAATGGATAATTAGACACTATGTAGATTAAAATATTTCACTATGGCATGCAAGCACTACTACTTGGCTGCGCACCCGTACATAGTGTTTGAAAATACTTCATCCCGTATGGTATGTAAGATGGCATACAAAACCTCTTCTTAAATTCTAGTTCTTTATCAACAAGAGCATCGCATCCAAGTCTAGCGTGCTTTCTGATCAAACAATCTATCAAGGAAAATTGGGTAAGGCATGAAGACAACATTAAGACATCCATCAATTTCCGGACATAATAAAGAACAGCATTAATTGATTGCTGCTCAGTCAGCATTATTTACAAAGACGGGCAGAGTACCAGTCAAGCACACACACTTTCATGTTTTTTGCTAAAGTAAAATGCTACAAGCCAACATTATTATCAAAGAGAGAAGCATAAGCTTCCAGGTTTTCCTATAGTTTGTCTTAATTTACTAGAAGTATGGTTTAACCCCCCTCTGGCTGAACTTTTCTCTTTCCAATGTTTATTGTTATTAAATACCAGTTTTACATGGCCCCAAGATATGAAATATCTGAACTACTTGCTTAATACCTCTTCAGAATTCTAGGGTGCGGACCTCTCGTCCCTCTTCATCCACACACATTAATAGAAAATTAAAAAGAAAAAAATGGAGAAGCTTGTTATATCCAAGTGACCCTCCTATCAAGGCACACAAAATTGCACGAGCAACAATAGTATCATAGCCAATGGGTTCCAAACAAAAGTGCCACTTCTTTATAAATTGCAATTTATAAATATGAATTCAGTTCCAGAAATATTGATTTGTAGAAGTGATTTACAACACATGTTAATCTTGCATTTAAAAAATCATATAAATTCCAAACATTCATAGGAAAGACAATGGAATAACTCCACGTCTCATTGTTGCATCACATCATTCTTCTTGTTGTCGTTGGTCACATGAAGGGACACGTCTATTGAACTTCTATCATTTCAATTTCTCTGAGAAATGAAAGAAACTACACTGGTTAGAAAGCTTGAATTCTCTCCCATGCTGAAATTCGATGCTTTCAATAGCTTCAAGGCCAATTTTTGAAGTAACTTTCAGTTGTTTCTTCTACCTTTTCCACAATGTTGGTAGTCCATGCAAAGTTCTTTATCAATTAATATTCTGTTTTACTCAAGGAGGTTTCATATCTAGACTTGCACATTCCCTTATAGCATCTTACAAATTTTGAAATGTTAATAACTCACCAAAATTTTAATAACAATTAAATAAAACGAGCAAGGGATGATCTCATCTGAAAAGGTCTAATGATATACGAGCTTGGTCTAAATGGACTGAAATTCAAAACCAATTAAGTGCACTCAACCCCTCCTGAAAGAAAAGAAAAATGGAAAAAGAGAAAGCAGAGAGATTAATAATATCATGTGCAGGCATCTTCAAGAAGGCTTGTCATTTGGACTAGCAAACTCGAACATTTGATGATGGAAGGTCAACAAAGAAATGTTTACATATAATAATTTGAAGCCTCAAACATGCTATTTCTCCATCTCATATCAATAAAAGATAACTCAAGAATTAACTTCTCCCGCATTGTATTAACAAAGCAGTCAATCAACAAAACAAATCACATAAACTTACGACAAGAAATTCACAAATCACAGCAAAGATCAAAACGAAGTCATTTACCAAATTCCACAATTAAGAACCACTGCAATTTCAGAGTCCCTACCAGCATGTTAGTAAGATTCCCCATAAACCTAAAATTCAACCAATCATTCCTGCTGCATTGGCTTAATGGAATGCAGTGCTTTTATTTTATTGTATAAGCAATTACTGTTGCAGCTTCAAGAAACCATGATCTTACATAACTACTTCCTTGCATACAAGCACCTCATCTCTGGTGTACCTATATAATTTTTTTGCTTGATGTAGAGATGCAGTGTTCCTCTGCATGCTCGCTATGATTTGTTCATGAACATTAAAAATTTTGAAGGTCAGAAGTTCCTTGTTTGAATTTTATTTCAGAATGGAATATGGAAATATTGCTGAAGTTTGTGGAGCACAAACTTTTGTTTTAATAAGATGACAATATGGCTAGCATTTTGTTAATAAAAATGTAGACAAGACAATGACCTACGTTGTGGAGCCTTCACCATTTTAATGAAGCCCAGTAAAATAAGAGGATTAATTCCTAAGATTGATGAACAAGCAGAGCACCTGGCATCCCAGTAAAATAAGAGGATTAATTCCTAAGATTGATAAACAAGCAGAGCACCTGGCATATGCTAAGGCACCCAGGTAGAGCTTGTGTGCAGCTTAATACAGATCATTTGCACATGTCAATGTGCCTCCAAAATCCTAACTCAAATGTTAACACCCCCCTCCCCACCCCCAAAAGAAAAGAGCCTTAAACGAAGGATAAAGAGCAGACCAGTTAATGGGCCATTTCGCATACAAATGAACTAAAAAGAGTAGAAGCTTACTGCGGGAGAAGATTTTCATGGGGGAAATATCAGGATTTAATGGTTCTGACTGACCTGTACTTGGAGCTGCAGCTGCTTAAGATATTCAATGGCCTCATCAAGCATGGAAGCTTTGTCAGTCTGTTTCAGAGATACAGTAAATAAATTATAGAAATGAAAATACTGGATTAAATGGGAGAAAATAATAAAGAAAATGATGGAGGCCAAAGAGCTTTGACAATTAAAACCTTGTTAGAATTGGGAATCAGATTCTGCAGCGCTTTCATCTTCTCGTTGATTCTACTTCTCCTCCTCTGCATCCAAACAATTAAAGCAGCCAGAAGTTACAGAAGAGATCTTCCTAAGAAAAAGAAAGCACGACGTGGGAAAGAGCATCGAGATGGCAATAATAAGGCAAGAAATGCAGCAATCCGGGAGCACCTTCTCGGACAAATTGTGAACCTCGGCAGCTCTGCTTCTCTTGGAGCCGGAACCCCGAGGCGGGACCGGCTTCGCGGGCTCCTCGGCCTCCTCCGCACCTTCCTACAAACCACAAGAATCAACCAATCAACGATGACAGCAGCGAAGCGGGTGCGAACAGCTCAGAGATGCCGCAAAACCACCTCGCTCTCAGAATCACGGGCTTCATGATCCAGCTCCGGTGGCTTCCTGGGGCCCTGGAGGAGGGAGCATCCGGGGCCGGCGGGAGGAAAGGGCATCGGAGCCGCCGCCGCCGCCGCCGCCGCCGCCGCCGCCTCCCGAGCGATCGAGGAGTAGGAGCAACCAGGAGGAGAGATGTGGCCTAGCAAGGAGGAGAGGCCCTGTCGCTGATAGTGCTGAAAAGTATACGACGACGACGACGACGACGACGACGACGACGTCGAAGTGGAGAAGGGAGAGGGACCAGAAAATGACCAGCTGCTGCTCCTGTTGAGGTGGATGCTGTTGCGGTTGTGGTCACCCATCCCACATCTGAACCAATGGGAGGCCAAAGAAGAGGAGGTGAAAAAGAGAGCGAGAATGATGCAAAGCAGAGCAAAAGGAAGTGAAACAAAATCGAGCACGGCTCCGTCTCTACTTCTATAGCCTCGCCCAGCCTTGCTTGTCCTGTCTAGCAGGGCAACCTTTACGACCACCTAATTCTGTTCCGCTCTTCTCCTCTTGGGCAAAGTTTTGAGCTTGATAAGCTTGTATAATAGCGTCTTCTTTTTTTGCTGAAATATAGTAGAGAGAGAGAGGAGCGGTGTGCCTGCGAGCGTGCTGCGAGGTCTCGCAAGCTGCGAGGTTTAAGGCTGCCGGTTTGTCGCATCGGAGCGCCTTTATGACGGGGGGGGGAGCGTGTTGATAATATAGGATTGCGTGTGGGTGGGGAGGTGGGTGGGTTTTTTTACTTCCTGAACCCTTCTGCAAAAGCGAGCAAAGTACAGAACAAATCATGACTCTACCTCGGTTGCTTCTGTCTCCCAGTTGCCATTTTTATTCCGGAAAGGAAAATAATAATGGATTTATGGTGGCAGCAGCGGAGGCTATAGGAGTTTGTTCACTGCTGGTGGTGGTTTTGGGAGTCGCAGGCAAAGGCGTTGGAAAAAGTGCGGAGAGGGGGATGGATGTCTTCATCGTGTAATAAATGAACGAATCAAGTGGAGAGGATGGATGAAAGAGAGAGAGAGAGAGAGAGAGACTTCAGCTGCAACGGCGCATTTACAGCACGGGCCTTTGCGTCCATTTCAAACCACGGAACCGCCACCGGTGTCTTGGGATGGCATCTCACCGTTTTCCCTGTCCACCGAAGCCTGAAGGCAGGCTGGCGCACAGGACGGCCGCAGGGCTGACCAGTTCTGTTTTATTTTATCATATCATTACACTCTCATTTCGCAAAAATGAGATTACTACTTCTCGTCGCTTCGACCATCTAATCCGGAGGATGGACCAGGATAGGGTGCGAAACTTCAAATTTTACAGATACTGGTTTGTGCTTATATATATATATATTCCATAGGAGGACCATACCGGTTTCCATAGAAATAAAAAGAGATCCTTGCATCCACCGAGGGGATATTCTAGCTGATTGGGTTGCAAAATTAAACGCAACAATGTTGGGGACGCTGACTGCGGCTAAACACTGGCCCCAGCATGGATCTCCACGCCTCACATGCTTGTTCCATTGGAGTCCTGGCATCTTCACCGGATTGAGAGTCCACTCCCAAGAGACTCGATTGCTTCAACCCCGGCCTGAGTTTCCGTGGCTGGGTGTTTCACCAACATCGACGGGAGAGTAGGCGCCCCAGAGGGAGGATACCCACCTCCCCCGATTCAGTTTCCGAGGAGAAGACCTGTGCATTATCCGTAGGACTTTTCTCATCATCCAAAGCATCGCGAAGCTGCTGCACCGCCACGCCATGAGCCCGGGCGTCCACAGTCGTTTGATTACGGGCCATCGAATTGAGCCACCTCCTCCTCGTCACCAAGGCCCGCCCGAGAAGGATGAAGCGGATGATTAATTAGCTAGAATAGCCATCTGGGGGAGTTGGGGTCACGCCCTTCCGTCGCGTGCTTTTTCTAGCTCCCTACTTCGTGCGAAGGTCTAAAATTCGGGTGGCTTACGACCTCCCTTGCAATCGAAAAGACAAAAAAAAAAAAAAAAGCGACGAAGGTATCGTCGGTTGACCCGAATTTGCTGCTGATTAATTTGTATGCTCTTAGAGGGCCAGAACTCGCCGGTTGGGCCCCAGAACCCGTAAGCCATCTCGACAGGGTCCCTCAGGACCCTCACCCCTGCCCCTTCTGAGCCCCCGCTGGACGGTGATGGTCTTACGCTTGTGGTCGCCATCAAAGGGTGATATGGACCCGAGTTGAAAGTCAAGGAAACTGGTTACAGCTTGATGAGGTCCCCTCAACCTTGTCCCTCCAAGGCAGCCAGG
>JAOXJJ010000069.1:3882840-3911367 GCA_025769935.1 Phoenix roebelenii
CCGAGAAGAACAAGCACATACAATAGACCAAGGCAGCCAGGCCGAGAAGAACAAGCACATACAATAGACCAAGGCAGCCAGGCCGAGAAGAACAAGCACATACAATAGACCAAGGCAGAGGCCAAGCCAAACCTAACCTCGCCAAGTGCCCATTTGATGACTTTGGAGGCCAACCACCTTTTTCTACCACCCGGCCAGGCCAAACCTCATGTCAGGCCTGGCGAGGTTAATTTGTTTCCCTTATCATGAGGCGCAATCACTTGTTGCCTCAATTATCCATTTGAGTAGTCTACAATTAGCCTTAATTGCCAAGGGTTCCGAAGGAGGAATCAATCTCCATTCTTAACCAAGTCAAGCTTGGAGTTAGAAGGAGACAATGCCGAATTTTCACATCAGCCCGATGTTACCTACTATCTATCGGTCAAGATGGCACAACATCACAATGCCAACGCCAAGAAGCAAAGAGATGGTGTGGAAAGCGAGTGACCGACACGATGTCCCCACCACAACTGTGAACCGCTGAAGGTCATCAAACCAAGAGGGTGCAAGTATACTTTTCTCAAATAATTTCTACTACTACTAGTTATTACTAGCTAGGGTGCAGCGACTACTCAGCGGTATGAGAAGAAAAAAAAGTACCGCATTTCCAGGATCAGCAATGATATTGAATGCTATTCTACGCAGGATTTTGAATGCGCATGGAATGGACTAAAGCATCTTCCACATTTAAACTCAAGCAAATATATGAGAGAGGGTAGGCTTTTAATTAGTGTCCGCTGCTTAATTAGTGTCCATGAATTAATGTTTTGGCTGGTAGTAGTGCACGTAAAAGAGTGCGTGTTATGGGTGGGATTTTGTGGAGTACTCGTACTCCGATGGCAATGCGAAAATCCTTAGTATATTAAAAGTACCGACTGCTGGTCGATTATTCTAATCGATTTATATTTATATTGTACTGTTGACATAGGAATGAGCGGACAGCAGAAATGCAAATTGATTTATCAGTCAATGATGAAAAGCAAGTGGAATCTCCGCCATGTATCCACCGTCCATCCCCTCGAGCCAGTCATGTGCGTCGTCGCACTTACCGAGACGCTGTTCTAATGTACATCATTTTTTCCCCTGGAGATGAAATTAATTAATTATTTCCTTTGGCCGCAGGAAGTTAATTATTTTCGGTAGGCCAAGGAATAAGAGTTTAAAGTAGGAAAAATTATAGCGGCAGCGGTACATCGCCAATCGCAAGGCGGATCATCGCGTCGACCCATCAAAAAAAAAAAAAAAAAGAGAAAGGAAATTCCAATGGGGCCGCATCTGCGTCCGTTCGTGCGGTCTGATGGTGGCAGTAGAAGAGCAGTGCTTGCTGCATTTCGTCGTCAACGTCCGACCCTATGAAACGTCGCACGCAGTAAAAGGCAAAGGAAAAGAGACGAAAAGCCTAAACAGAACAGAACAGAAGCAGAGAGAGAAAGAGAGAGAGAGAGGAGAGAAGGCGCGGGGTCCCAAAAGCGGTGTTGCTGCTGCCGCTGCTGTCCGCTTTTCCCTTTGCCCTTTTCCCTTTTCCCTTTTCCCTTTTCCCAGTGATATACCAGGCCCATACGCCCACCTTACGTGCTGTCGCTGTGCTCCTCGCGTACATAGATCTAGGATATCGCCATCCCTATCCCTTGGCCCTTCCCGACCCAACACGTCAGCCGCGTGGCTCCCTTCCATTGGCCCCCGCGATCTCCATATCCAAGGTTTGTCCCGTCGACGGCGGTCTCCGAGAGTCGCCGTAGCTACCGGAAGCACGTCAGGGAGGGAGGGTGGGAGGTGCTGCCGCTATATTCTGAATCAACGGTCGAGGCGTAGCTCGTCTCGCTTTGGGGGAACCGAGTGAGGTTGGATAAGACTGACATGAGAAAGTATTGGTCGTCTTAATAAGTCTATTTGCTGAAAAAATTTCGGCAAAAAAATCCTCTAATGCTTATGCTTAAGTGACATTACTAAAACAATAATATGAAAAAAAAAAAAACAGAGAGAAGTCTTCAAATAAGCTTACTTAAAAGTCCTATAGCCATCCTTTTTATAAAGTAGAATATAAAACCGTTACTTGATTTAACACAACGTATCTTAATTGTATGATAACGGTGGCACTATATTTACAATGTGATAACCATTCCGTGCTAGCAGGGTGGTAATCACACTGATCATACATTAAATATGATGTTGTCATAATTGCCGGTCTTTATTGACATGAGCAAAGTGACACATCAACTTTAGTAAAATTATCCATCTTGGACATTCCGAAGCGAAAAAGGCCGGTTGAAGCCGAGGTCAAAAAGTCCTATATTTTTCCATCAAGAGAGTCCGTCCAAGGGGCAATAACCAGGGACTCTTAAAAAAAAGCAGAGGGAGCTCTGCCCAAAGAAAGGAGGAGGATTCGAAAACCAATTGATCAGTGAAATACTGCGGATAGGGGGCGCTTTTGCGATGGGAATCCTAAGGTACGTCTCGAGATGCCAAGAAAAATAGATAGATATTGTGTTTCATCCATCCATGGTTCTATTTACAAGTTCTCGCCCCATTTTGGTGTCATACATACGCATGCTATAAAACCAGGCAGGTGCATGCATGTCTATTAAATAGGCCAGAAAGTGGATCGGATTAGGGCTGGGTCAATGCCAAACTCTCCACACTACATTTAGTTCCATGCCCAGCTTCAGCCATGGGCTGAGTTGGATGTAGGTCCAATCTAGGGGCATCAGACTTACATTTGCCTGCCCCATAAGTACTGAAGACGGATGACTGTGACTAAAGATGCAGAGTGGATCATATCCCCATCTAAGAGGGTTAGAAAGTTGAAGGTCGAGGAACTTGATTTTATGGCAAATAAATTGAACTACATTGTTGCTGCTGGGAATCAACTTGACCAAGGCGCCAAGCTTGACAGAATTGTTGGAGTGTTCGACTCGTTTACCATATAGATCGAAAAGATTAGCTAAGGGTCGATGTACACCTCCATAGTGATGGTTCGATGGCTGCCGGGCTTGGATGGCAATGATTCCAACATCGTGCGTCTTTAAGTTGGCATTGGATGATGGAGGTTTTGCTCATACCATTGCTTTGACACTGGATGCATCCTAAAACAACAAAAATAGAAAAATTCCGACCGATCCTGTAATGCCTGGAAGGAAAGTTTGAACTATGAAGGATTCTCCATGCATCCTAAATCGACCATCTGGCGAGCTTTAAGCAATCAACCTGCGGCTACATGGCGAGCTCTTGTTCGTCGGTTTGCCACACTGGCCAAGACCGGTTCCAAGATGCATCATACATGAAAATCAAAGCTTCAATCTATTCCAGACCTGCATCAGCTAGATCCCGCCGGCCCGCTCAGCAGGCCAGCAAATTCTGATACAGGCATTGGTCCAAAACACATCAGGAAGCGGATGCCATCTCAGGTAAAAGAAAGAAACGAGCTGAGATTGCGCCGCTTCCGGCAGATTACAGAGTCCACCGAACCAACATGAACAGAACCGAGCAGCAAGCACAAAACGCATCGATCCTCGGTAACGGCAACAAAACACTGGAGCATTTTGGCCATGATCTTCTTGGTTCTCCAATTCTACCTGCTGACCTCTAGCTTGCAAAACGGAGAGATTAAATTCACAGCACAGCACCTATCAAGCTCCAGATGTCAAATGTTATATACACAGTTGCTGGGTTTATTCATTCAGAGGGTAGCGCAGTCAGCAGGAAAAACAACTTCAAGGAATGGCAAAATTTGCAAAGAGGAAGTCAAGGGGGAAAAAGGAAAAAAAATTATCCACCAGTGTCAATGGATTTAATGATTTCGAGGCAAAGAAGTAGCTCATGCAGAGCACGGTCATCCATCCAATCAGAGAACTGAAGCAGGAGATGTGTCGCTTCCCACTCCCTCATGTCGCAAGAGCGGTGCTTTTACAAATGGGGCACAAATTCTTGTGCGTCAGCCATTGTTTGATGCAAGCTGTATGGAACTCGTGTCCGCAATCCAGCATCCCAAGGTCCTCCCCTTGGACATATTCTTCCTGAACAGAAGAATCAGACACTTCGTTAGTAATGCCCACTGAAGAGGCCAAAAGTCAAGAACCGGATAGGAATTACACCTGACAGATACAGCACGGTTCAACTTCCATAGATTCTTCCACGTTACCCAATAAATATTTCCGCTGCTTTAGACACTTCAAAATCACTTCCTCGCTGAGTCCGGTGCTCACATTTCCTATCCGCTCTTCCAGTGCCAATAATTCCTGCGGTCGATAAGACAATCGGGTTAAATGACCTCCAACTGTGAAAAGGACTTCAACCATGTATCTGATGAGAAGGAAGCTCTTGCCTCATAAGACATATTGTCTACATCAAGCCGCATGTCTCTATGCCTGTCGTGCAAGTCGGCACCCCCATAAAAGGCAGACTGTTCGAGGATCAAGATATCCTGGCCAGTTACAATCAGTACTCGTCAAACTCCAAAAATAAAAGATTGAAAGATCATATCATTTTACAAGATTGTTGATATTAGCTGGATTGCATTCCATATTTTAAAAATTGTGGCTAGTCTCCTCTGTCCTGTTTTTGGTAGCTCATGACATTTATGCGGGCAATTTTACATCAACGTTGAGAAAACCGAATTAGCAGACACCAGACAGTCTCTGTGCTTTCTTGAACCACAATAACAAGCTCTCACCTTTTCTTTTTTTTAAAAAAAGGGAAATACCGCACATCTTCCGCATTCGCAGCGGTAAGCAGACTGGTGCGATTTGGTTCCATTGAGCTCATGCATATGATTAAGGCTTCAATCACCTTGTCCAACAAGCTTCTAACATAATATTCCAATAGTTGTCAATGACTTTTAATTTTGCATACAATGAAACCAACAATAAAGCTTTCATGCAAACGTAAACTGCATAGACGACTATTATCATCCATATGTCTTGTCATTCACTTGTTCGTATGATATTTTAATATCCTCTATGATCAATAAGTTTTATTTCAAAAGATATCCCTTATCAATTGCTGAAATAAATCTAACACAAGCAATCAGGTTGCAACATGTCAAAATGACATACTCTAGCAAATTTCAATATGTATAACTTTTCTAATGTAACAAAAACAAAAGCAAAAATAAATAAGGCAAACTTTTAAAGCATGCTAAACATATCACAAAAGAAAACAATGGATGTAAGTTTCATTTTATACCCACAAAACTCCACATCTTCAATTATTTTATTTAACAGAATATATACATATATATTAATGGCAAGGCAAGGCCTCCAATCCTATCTTGTTGTCAAATCAAAATTCCTCAGCACATGCTATATGACTATGCCCATGCCATATCGGAATTAAATCATGCATTTGGCATTTTAATCTAGAGCGAAATATAAGTGCTTCAAATAGGTCAACCAATGGCACCCTACTAACATAGATCATGGGATGAGTCCAAATGGTGCAGGGGGGAACATAGAGGGAGCACTCATGAGATGAAAGGCATACAATAGCCGAACTAGCATAACTGGATATCGAGCCTACAGAAAGGCTCTCAAGCAAAAAAAAAAAGGGTGTCGCATGGGATAAAATGGCACAGAACATCTCTGTCTGAGTCCAGAAACATACAGTGAGCCAAGAAATCAGTATGACCTTCGTCTGCAAATCTTGAGAATAATTTGTCTGCAACTTAAAAGACTTATAAACGCACATACAGACAAACACTATTCAATAGTTAACCCGATCAGCTCATAGAATAATGTGGTTGTAGTAAAAGAGATCAGGTTTAATTGAATTAGCCATTTTGAAGGCATGCTTGCGTCCAGAGGCTGAGACAAACATAGAACAGAAGTCAAGGCCTGAATCGTCTACTCTATGAAGAATCCTTAACTGCTGTCATGACCTACCTCAAGCTTGACCAAACATGTTACAATATCTATAGAGCCGCCTCCACCACAAGACATGAGGATGCTTTGTTAATTATGTGAAAATGAGGTTATGCTCAATCTTGCGGTACATAAAGAAAGGCAATAGGAGTATCTAAAGAGAGCTGCAATCTGCAGGTGGAATGCATCCTAGGAAGATCTTATAAAATTATTTAAAACCATAAACATAATTGCACAAGATGACATGCTGGCCAGAAAAATTATTTTCTCCCTGCAGAGTATACAATAATCGCACGTACTCGATACATGCTTAATAATAATGCAATGAGCAATATCAAATTATATCAAAAAATCAAACATCAAAAAATGAAAAAATAACCAAATACTGGTCAAACCTGTAAGTTGTAACCAAGGTGTTTGGTCACCAATAAAAAGATTGAGGGCCGTACCTCAACCAACCCTTAGTAATACCAGACCGCCAGATTATTTAAAACCTGAGCTGCATAGACTTAGCAGGTTGTGGATGACAGACAGCCAACTGCATGCAGTGGCCACTTAGATGATCAGGCCCTCATGTGTCCAGGGTATCTAGCTAGCCTAAACAACCCAAGTACCTTTCTAGAACAATGTGAGCTGTGCATGGATAAGGTTGGCTCGTCAAGAATTAAATACTTTTCTATTGATATTTTAAAATTTCACCCACATTTCTAGACAAACATGCCCCTAAAGAATACAAGGAGATAAGCCTCCACCTTGAGTACTCTGATGTAGGCGATTCCTATAGCTACCAAGCATCAGACTTTCAGAAATTCTTCATGAACTATTTTCCTCTTCTCCCTAATAAAATACTCAGAAGACAAACAAAGAGGAAGCCTTGCATGATTTTACAATATGGTTTTTTTTTTTATCATAAACAACATTTTACTGTGATATAATAGCGAGCATGGTTGTCTCATACTAAACGAAGTTATTCTTTTGGCATTTGATGCATACAACCAAAGTTTAAATACCTAGCAACTACATGATAGTTCATAATATTAACATCTGACGAAAAGTCATAGTTAGCTGTCAACTAGAAAATGTTTATTTTCGTGTTTTATATCATATTTTTATCCTTTTCTGATAAAGGACCTATTGAACATAATAGAAAGTCCGAAACTAACAAGAAGTAAATAGTCACTCGGATTTTACTTCTTCCTCTATTTCAGCGAGCACCCAACACGTGCATCTGTGTTGGACATTGTCCCAATCAACCATATGAATTGTGATAAAACAAATATCGATTTGCTGCAAGACAGCGAGTTATGGACACATATCCTTTCAGCTCTCCACCTATGTTTGGAAAAGAGAAGGATGAGTTAGGATAGAGTCAGGTAGAGTCAGGCCTCATCTAAGCGACACTGTAATTATCATAGCTCCTGAGGAATACAAAACAGCTTTGATTTAATTTACTAAAATATAAGAAAGCAAGCATAGAAATGCACATGAAGCTTGTTCAAAATACTTTTAAAAAATTTACGGAATCAGGGAATTTCTTTCAAGATGCTGCATCTTTCAGGGTAGAGAAAGTATGAATCAAGATAAAGCAATTTTTATGATTTAGGGAAGTGTACTCTTTAAGTTCATAGCAAACAACCAGGTTGCATCCGTATAAGCAAACTGAACTTGGACCTTCATAACCAAAATACGGCCTCCAAACAACATAACTTTTTCCAGGAAACATCTTCAGGAAATGAATATGATCCAGCCTTCCAAAATAAAGTAAAATGAGCATGAAATGCATAGAAAACTAATTTAAGAATTGCTCAACTGCACATATAAATTATGAAGAAACCGGTGAAAAACAACTGCAGACTAGTTTCTTTAGTACTTTTCCATGTGTAACCAACAAGTCTCCAGCATGTTTTAGGTCATAATTCTACATTTATATCTGCAAACGTTTCTAATCCTCACTACAATGATTCCTATTTAGCAATTGTCGATTAGGTATCAGTGGGAACATCAAGATGAATGACTTAACTATCTATCAGATGGACCAAATTGAACAAACGATAGGTCAAGATCATGTTGTTCATTGGGAATTGAAGAGGGGAGAACAAGCAGACATCAAACAATTAATTTCCAATGTTAAAACAATCAAAAGAATAATCGTGCCATGCTTAAGAACAAAGTCGTTGGAAGACTGACCTCAAATCGTAAATTTCCCACCCTACGCATAGATTCCAGTGCACTACGAATCTGGTAAAAAAGGAAACAAATACGTATTCAATGAAGACAAAATCATATATTGTTTCATCACTGGAGACAGGGAATATCATGTAACCTTAACATTAACATGGTCATTAGAAGTAGAGCAAAGGAAAACAGTTATCAGAAGAGAGTGATCTTAAAATCATTTGTAAGGAGTACTACGTAATTATATATTAGTATAAGTTATTTGAAAAATTTGTCACCTCCTATGTTTCTTGTTTGTTAATTAAGCAGTAAAAAAGAATCAATTCATTTTCACAGAAAAGACTTTGAGCTTAGATCAGTTAATACAGATCTAGTACATATTAAACTTTCCATTCAGGGTTATTTTCACGAGTAATTTCAGTAAAAGCATAAAGTTTTAGAAAAATCTGAAATTAAATACCAAAAAGACCAAGTCAAATGCAAATCCAATGAAATGAAGCCTTTTTATTTTGGATTTAGCCACTTTCTTTTCTTTGTGATCTTGAAGGCATAAAAAATGCCCAATAAATGCATGAGAAGCATTATGAAACCAAACTCTAAGGAACAGCAAATTGAAAATACAAACCATCACTCTAACATAGAAGACACTAGAATGGTCAAATAGTTCTGAAAAATAAGCTTGTTCCAACTAAAACAAAGCATGGAGCAATAATTTGGTTACAAGACATAAAGGCGCAAGATTTTCAAAAGGAAAACAAAAGCAGTACAATGGCCTCCATCAGTTTATTGAAGAACCTAGTTGTATCATATTAGTGCATATGACCCCACCAAAATGGGCAATTCTAGAATGATATGTGGTCTTCATATGGACGAAGAGATGCTATATCCATGGTTTAAATCTAAAGGAATTTTTTAAAAAATGATTCAAATTGTTGGATGATAAAGGCTATTTTCTATAAAGCAGTATATACAACTTCACAGCTAACAATGTGAACTTATGAACGTATATGACACTTTCTCACCCGATCCCCATATGACTTAATGTAAGACCAATTTAAAGCAGTAGACTAATCAGCACATGGTAGGTTGATAGTATGATTATTTGGAAGTGTTGATATCTTAGTGAAAAACATTACTGCTTCCAGAATATTAAAGATTCATTAAGCAAAAGGATCGCAAATCCAATTTCCTTCCTACAATGAAACCACATATGCAACTAATGAAAAATCCTAAATAGTCGAGAAAATGATTGTACCCAAAACATACCTCTGATATCATCCTGCTTCTCCCTTCCCTTGCAGCTATTATACTCCTCATAGTCAAGGGAACACCAAAAACATTATCATTTTGTTGGTCCATTAAAAATGCTGACCTCATGGGCAGCTGCTGATGACCACGGAAAACAGCTCCAGATTGATGACCTCTCCCCTGTGATGTGATAGAGTGACCAGAACGTTGTAGAGAAAAGTTACCCATCTGACCTCCAGATTCAGAGCCACCAGATGGTAACGATGACCGCCGAACACCATCTGTTAAGCTTTGAGGATATTGGTTAGGGGGATTTTGATGAGAAACCCAGGTAGATCCTACCATTGGATGGACCACCAAAGTAGTGCCAGTTTGTGAAGTAGGCACTCCATTTCCAGCAATGCTAGTGCTCCTATCAGACAGATTCCGATTTGTCCGGTCTTGCACCAAATGTCCCATATCAGGTGTTGAAACAAAATCTGACGCATTGTTTATTGTCATGTTTCTTGAGTTTGTGTCCTCTCGCATAACAGTCACTCTCTCCTCTGAGTTGACAGAGCTCAATGAACCACCAATTCTTGAACTGGAAGCTCCAGTCCATGGGAAATGGTACAGTGTTTGAGGCAGACCAGGAATAACTGGCGCATGAGGCTGACCATGTGAGCTTGAACTAGCACCTAGTGGCAGTGGTTCTAGTGGCTGACTAAATGGGATAGGATGGAAAGGTGGTTGATTGGGTGATGGTACATTAAAGCGCCTCACAGTATTCCCTGAGGACCATGAATTAGGTGGGGAAATATCATGTTGATGGGCAGGGTTCATTCTCAATCGAAAACTTCTACGCGAGTTATCTGCATTGCCTGCTGTACTTGCAGAAGGATAGCATTCAGAATCCACTTCCCTCATGATGGTGCCAAAACCTGCGTTTAGCTGTCCTTCAGAAGGATTTGCAACAGATAGATAATCTGACGAGCTACCTATACTTAAACCAGTAGCAGGATTATAACTAGAAGAAGCAGAATGCAGTAAACTATTCTCGCCTTGGTGTGTAAAGCTTGCACTTCCAGCAGGTACACCTCCAATGTTTTTCCTTTTGCAGGCTAAGCGCCGACCATCCAATGAACTTCCTGGCCTCCCATCACCATCTTCTGGCATAAAGCCAATCCCTCCAGAAGAATTTCCACAAAAATTTGAAGAACCATTCAAAGATGGAACATGCTCAAATTCTAATAAGCCTGGGGTATAAGTAGGATGAGGGCATAGCCTTGCTTCTGAAACCTCGCTGTTGATATTTACGAGACCAGCATTGTGTTCTGAGTTCCGAGGAAGATCATTTAAATTGGAATCCTGAACAGATTGCTCATTGTCAACTTGAGTTGCATTAAGATTAATGTTGGCATTTTCCAGAGAAAGCATACTGGCTGCTTCAAAATGCCTTTCCTCTATCCTCAGGCTACCTCCCATGTTAATTGTCAGTGGTGCCCACCCATGCTCCATTTTGATTTCATCATGGCTGCCATGGTTTAGTGAGCGTTCTCTTGAGCTAGATTCCCCTGCGTTCCAGATGCCCAGTCGAGAATCATCTCGAGCAGCCATGTTTACATATGACATATTAGCATCACTGGGAGATAATAGATAATCTGGTAGGTTCTGGGTCTCTACTGGATCAAGAAGCATGTTATTCCAGTACATTTGTTGATCAATGGCAGAATTGCTCGAACTTGATACATTGTCAAACTCAAATGCTTCAGGGAAGGGTTCCACAGAACTCCTTTGCCCTTGCATTAGGCAAGTTGTTCTTCCCTGGATCTTCAGAAAAGCAGAAACCAGGAGGTGCTACAATACCGTTCGTCACATGCAACCACTCAACTATCAACTATGTCACTTGAACTCAAGCAGCCTGCATAGCAAAAATAAAAAGCCAGAAACTATTATTTGCTATTCAAATAGACTTTCTTCTGGTTCACTCCTTATTTAAATAAATCAGCAGCAGTGCACTGCGAGATTGCAAATAAGACAAGCAAGTCTTCATCAGTACAGAAACATGATTAACAAACATAAGAGAAAAATAACCGAAGAAAACTTCTGTGTGTATATGCACATGCATACATGTGCACATTTATCCGCACTCAACCTTCCTTGCTTTGCAAATTTAAATTTTGATTTCTTTGCTAAATGATCAACATGTAAATTATCGATTGATGCTGGAAACCAAAAAACTTATCTAACTCGTCTATTAAGACATATAAAGGAAAATTGGGGAAGACACTGGATCCCTGACATTGTTACCAACAAGAGTAGGGACAAGATATCAACAAAAACAATGCCTTTGCAGCTAGCCAGGGAAATAAATTTCAAGATCTTTTCTTTTATCCAAAAGTAATGCATCCATCAATTTGAGGGATCTGAAAACATATATGCAGAACCATGTCATCAGATTGTTCCTCCGTATCCATAGAATGTTTCCACATAACCTCCATTGTGAACATTGACTTAGTGATAAGGTAACAACTCCATACTAATGTTACATTACATAAGAAGCTAATGTTTTATAATACATATACAATTGAATATAAGCCCAACATACAATAATTGCATATATTTGAGCACCCTAGTAATGCATGTCACATCCATTCAGCGCCTAGAGCTTTAGGCAGGCCTCCATTAATGTTTTTTTCAGTTCAAAAATTACTCTTCACTTAATATACTAGAGCATAACATGTAATCCATTCAGCATTGCCTTGCCATAATAAGGTAGAACGTGAAGAAGAGGAGGATTTGATATCTACAGGGTATTCGATGCACTTAAAAAATAAAATATGTGAAATGTATCTAATGGATACTCAGCAGCTAAACAAGATAAACAGGGATATGAAATGCAATAAGTCATGGTGCAAGTGTACAACATATATACTTGAGGATGCATGGTAAATAGGGTTATCATACAGTCATTAAAGACCAGAAGAATAAAAGATTGGATTGCTTGTACACTTTGTATTTGAGTTCGATATTTAATAAGGCCTGGATGTGAGTTTTTCATCACCACCACGTGCCTCAAGATTCCTGACCTATCAATTCCACTCCACATTTTTCTCAAGTTCTCTATGTTATCATGAGCAGAAAATTAACACCAGAATGAAAAAGTCTATATCAGCACAGAATCACCAACTATGATCATATCAAAGTATAATGCAAAGACCAAACTTTAAGAACAAAGAGCACTCATAAAACACATATCATTTCAAAGTGATGATGGAGGAACTAAAAATTTTCACACCACATTCGTAGATATTGAAACCTTTTCTATCGTCGAAAAGATAAAACATGTAAAAAAGCATCCCTAATCTTCTATGAATTGAGGATTTTGCTTCTCTAATATCCATACACAATCATGAAATACATACTAGTTAGGCAGTACAGATAAGTATCCATGTCAAGGAGATGGATTTTGATTTTGTCGATTATGAAAATAGATAGGATTCTTCCAGCAACATCATTCAACAGTGTTAAACACTTTAAATGAGAACTCTGACAGTTTGCATCTCAGAAATTTCCTTCAAATTTCAAAATGTAAATCCTCAGATAATTATTCCAATGGTTGTTCATGCACTTGCTCCACGCACTCAATTACTCACAAGCAAACTAACAGTTCCTATTGTAACATTTCACCCTGCTTGTGCATGATAACTCCAACCAAAAATTTTCATGCATCCCAAACTTTATTATGCCCAATAAGTTTTTTCTTCTCCTCGTGTTATTCATTCTGCTATCATTAGAAACTTCATGTTTTGCACTGTAAATTATTCTCCATATATCTAAATGGGCAGCATACTCCTGCATCAAGGGGAGCTACTTTGTCACCTCTACAGCATACACATCGAATTCAGTTTTGAGCTGTGTATAATTCTCAGAATGCATCATAGGTAATAACTTTTATCGTACATAATTGGTGGATTTTTTGGTGCCAAACCCTCAAGTAATTACACAAGAAACTTGGAGCTGGTGGCAGGGAAGAAGGCCATCTTATAGGTAAAATTAAAAATTACAGATCGTATCCTGTAACAATAAACAATCAAACTAGTCAGCATAAATCTCTAGCTTCAAGGGGGGGAAAATATCTTGCTTTAATCGAACGCTAGACAACAGAAGCGTCTGCCTAAAAATCAATTAAAAATGTGAAACCTTTGTAATATAATCGTGCCTAAATACACGAGACAGCTTCATCTCAGGCCAAATGTTCCATTAAAAACAGTCGACAAACCGATCCATGAGAAAAATGAATAATAATACATAAAGAAAAGCAGCTAAGCGAGAAACCCCACGTAATCTAAAAACAGAAAAAAAACGAAGAAAGTTCCAAGTCCCGAACGAAGCCACGATCTTAACCCCCGATGAAAAGATTAGTTTTTTTTTTTTTTTCCAAACCAAAGCTAGATTCTCTATTCTTTAAACGAAGTCTCGAAAGAGAAGTATTCGGAACACCACAACCATCTGTCAGCGCTCCCAAGTGACACTTAAAATCAACAACAGAATGTCCTACCAAATTAAAAAGAAAAAAAGAAAAAAAAGAATCAAGAACGACACAAAAATCAGATTTTTAAGAAAAGGGAAAGTAATTTGAGGCGATTAAACCACCAGACCATACCTGAACCGGATCAAGATGTCTAAAAGATCCAAGGGCGAGAAAACCCCTTCTCCTCTCGAAAGTTTTCAAGACCCTCCCCTCCTTTCCCCTCCCCCACGCCTCCAAGAAGAGAGAAAGGAACCCGCAGCGACGGAGAAATGCTGAAATGGGCAGGGGGGGTGGATGGAGGAAATGAGAGAGAGGGGGGGGGGGAGGAGGGGGTTGGAATAGAAAGCGAGAGGCAGGGGGAAATGGTGGAATTTTGGGGGAACTTCCTTCCCCTTTTCCCAAAATTTTCTTTTAACTAATTACTCGACACTCGAGGGGGGCTAGATTCGTTTCACGCGACGCGGGCCTCCAGCTGTCAGAGCCTCCCGGATTGTGTCCGAGTACGTGGCTTCTTTCCATTGTTTGAATAACATGGGCCCTCCTCGTAAACAATCCCCTTGCCTGCCACGTCATTAGAAGAGCAGCGGACGCTGTTTGGGAGGAGACAGCTGACGGATTGGGCCGTGGGAATATACGGGCGGAGCGGGACGCCCTCACCCTGATTCTCTTTCCTTTCAATTTTTTTAATCAATTAATATGCCTGCCAAACGAACATGGTGCACATCACCCCTATATGCCTCGCTATAAGATTCCCGCTACTTACTTTTTCCTAATCTAATAATAACAATAATATATCTACCATCCATTAAAGACATTAAACTAACAATTTCTCCCTGACCTTCTTTCCGGTTTCTTTCTATCTCTATCGATCCCTCCATTTAGAACAACAATTAGCTAAAAATAGTAGCTGCAGCGATTAAAGAATTTAGTTCGCCCCTCGTCGCGCCGAATCCTTTCTCCTTCTTAATGTATGATTTTCTTTTGGGCCGTTACCTACTGCCTTCCCGTTAAGCTACTCCTGACGGTAAGGTTATGCCGCCGCAGGGAGAGGTTTTTCACGGATGCCAAAAGAAAAATAAAATAAGATAAAATGAAATGCAGTATTGGCTGGAGAAGTTCCCTCGTTAGGAAAAGGTAGGATTGAAAAATAAAGAGGCCGACCTGTCGAAAAAGTAAAAGGTCGCGGGCGAGAGCAGCGGACATTCGCGCGAGCCCATCAGGCATCACAGCGATATATTTATACATATGAATGTCCTGCTGACAGCACTAGCATTTGGTGCGGTCGTGCGGAGGAGGACCGACCATTCATGCTTTAACTCTGCCCGAGAGCGCGCCGTTATCACCGCATCACATCCACTTCCTATTGACGCTGGTATTTACAAAATTTTGATGCTGTTGGTTTCTTGAAAAATTAGATGAAATGGCTGCCTCCTTTCTTTTTTTTTCTTTCTTTATCCCTTTATTCCTTCCTGCTGCATCACCCGGATTTTGATGGTGGCTCTTCTGCCTGTAAGAACCTTGCCTGGACCGACGGCTTCCGTTACTCCTCTCTTTATATTCCAACACATTTTGTCACCAAATTCTTCCCCGTAGCCCTTGTAGCCTTTTTTTTTTTTTTTTTTGTTGACAAAGCAGCCATCTCTGTGCTATTTGGGGCTCGAGGTATCTTTCTACCAGCCAACTCGGTTTGAAGAACGCACATGAAGTGACAGGCGTCTCTCTCTCGCTCTTTCTTCCTGTGCGTATGCCTGTCTTCTGGTTCTTGGTCAACAATAATATGAATGCGTGCACTATGAAATATATACACACACACACTTTTGTGAGCATGCGAGATAGGTGCCCTATAGGCGAAGACAGTAGCATTTGCGCTTGGTGCGCGCGTGATGGCACTGCCGCTGGATTCTAGCTAGCTAGTTTGGGATACCATTGGGCTGCAATAATTATATGAAAATGAAATGTTTTGCTTCACGGTAGTCCCTGTTCTAGGCCAGCATCTGGATTGCGCCCTATTTTAATTTTTAATGAACTCTGCTCTCGGCCTTGTATCGCACCCGTGCGTGGACTCGTAATATTTTAACCTTTTTCGGACTTAGTTGGGTCCGTCGGACTTGCGAAGGTACTATCCCGTTGTTCGACGGTGAGCCCAAGCTCTCTCGACCTCGGGAAGCGTCACCAGGTCAACAGCGAGCCTAAGCTCCCTCAGCCTCGTGCTCGATTCCCCGACTAAGGTCGGGATGCCCCGCTAAGTCGACAGTGAGCCCAAGCTCCCTCGACCTCGGGAAGAGATTCAACAACAGGGTAGTACCTTCGCGGACCTCCGAGGCTTTCAACAACGGGGTAGTACTCACGCGGACCCCCGTGGCGCCCGACGACGACAACGGGGTAGTACCTACGAGGACCCCCGCGGCGTTCGACAGCGGGGTAATACCTACGCGGACCCCCGCGGCGCGCGACGACGACAACACCCCCCGATGTGCAGGCGCGCCCAAAGCGGACTACAGGCCAAAGAGCACCATTGAAAGCCAACTTCAAAGCAAAGTCGCTTACCTCGGCATGAGGTGCCTGGCTTCGACGATGCGAGAGGTACATTCCACCCAGCACCTACATCATTGCATCTACTTGTTTATATTACTAGACGGTCGAAAAAATCTCGACCAAGCTCGGGACCCCTCCCGACCAAGGTCGGGATGCTCTCCTGGATCAACTATAAGTCAAGGTTGCCCCGACCCCGTGCATACTCTCCTCACCACTAATCTCCAAGACAATCTTCACTTCCTCCGGACCCCTCTGAACGAGGGCTTGGCCAAGTCCAAACGTCGATTTAAATCGACGACGGCCTGTAGCGACGACCTCGAGCTCCGCCCGATGATACTCTGGCCGACCTCGAAAGTGCCAAGTCACTCAACGTAAGTTCCGATTCTACTTGTTGATACTCCGACCAAGCTCAAGATCAAAAGGCACGAAAGCCCCAACGGTAGCCCGACCTCGGTCTACGATCTCTTCGGAGTCCGATCCTAAAGCTTTGGCAAGCTTGTTCTGGAAGCCGAGCCCAAGGGCTTGGCCAAATTTTTCAGAAGGTAAATCTAAATGCCTAGCGGGATCTCTTCGAAGTCCGACCCTAAAGCTTTGGCAAGCTTGTTCTAGAAGCCGAGCCCAAGGACTTGGCCAAATTTTTCAGAAGGTAAATCTAAACGCCTAGCGGGATCTTTTCGGAGTCCGACTTTCAAGCTTTGGCAAGCTTATTCTGAAAGCCGAGCCTAAGGACTTGGCCAAATTTTTCAGAAGGTAAATCTAAACGCCTAGCGGGATCTCTTCGGAGTCCGACCCTAAAGCTTTGGCAAGCTTGTTCTGAAAGCCGAGCCCAAGGACTTGGCCAAATTTTCCAGAAGGTAAATCTAAACGCCTAGCGGGATCTCTTCGGAGTCCGACTTTAAAGCTTTGGCAAGCTTATTCTGGAAGCCGAGCCCAAGGACTTGACCAAATTTTTCAGAAGGTAAATCTAAACGCCTAGTGGGATCTTTTCGGAGTCCGACTCTAAAGCTTTGCCAAGCTTGTTCTGGAAGCCGAGCCCAAGGACTTAGCCAAATTTTCCAGAAGAAAAACCTAAAGGCTTAGCGGGACTTCTTCGGAGCCCGAGCTTGAGGACTTAGCGAATTTTTCTAAAGTCTAAACCCGGAGCCTTAATGCAATCCCTATCAGAGCTAAGCCTAACAACTTAATAAATGCTACCGGAATCTAAGTCTGTAGATTTAGCCAAGCTTGAAGACTCAACTTAAGCAACTAAGGTAACAGTTTACCTACTATGCAAAAAAAGTGAGACAAACATAGATTCAGAAAAAGAAAATTCTTCATTAACAAAAGCCCAAAGGCTAAGTACAAAATCAAGGTTCGGTCATACAATGATTTCGGAGGCCGACCTCATTTACAAAAAAGAAGAACCAAAAGAAGAAAAAAGACTAAGTCCTAAGAAGTAGTCGCAGCTTCGACGCCGGCCTAGAGGCCGTCCACGACGACCACCTCGGGATTCTCAGCTGGAGCCTCCCTGGGTTCTTCCACCGGCCCGGCCGCAGTCATGGAGGTCTTGGTCGGGACGTCGCCAGCGGCTTCGGGGCGGCATCAGGCACTCCTTCGAGAGCTCCCTCGGCGAAAACCTCCCGAGCGGCCTCCTTGGCTGCTTCGACCTCAGCCCCAGCCGGGCCTTCGGGCCCGCCCTCGTCCTCGTCGATCCCCCCGGGCTGGAGCATACTGAGATCGAACTCAGGGCAGAGCCGCTTTAGTTGCCTCCGGAAGTCTTTGAAGCCGCAGATAAGTCCATCCACGGTCTCTTCCTCCAGCAACTTGCGGAACTCTTCCGACTTTCGGAAGAGTTGCATCGTATGTTGAGCTTGCTCCAAGGTCCTCTTCTCTCGAGCCTCGAGCTGCTCAACCTTTAGCTAGGCGCCCCTCGCCTCATGTTGGTGGATAGCGATCACGGAGCGAGCTTCGGCCAGACGAGCCTCGGCGGCGCGGACCTCTGACCTGGCCAGAGCATGCACGACCCGCTCCTCCTCGAGCTCCGCAGTCAACATCCGAAGCTCGGCTTCGCCAGCCTCCACCCTCGTGAGGAGCTCCCTCCGCAAGACCTCGATCTCGCCAAGTCTCCTCTCGGCCTCCTCCTGCCCCCGCAGACATCTTCAAGCCTTGTCCCGGTAGTCTACCGCCATGGAGATCAGCATGTCGACCTCGTGAAAATGCTGCAAACATGGCAAAATGAAAGAATAAGACAAGGCCAAAGATCGAATACAGGAGTTAAGGCCGAAAACAAACTTACCCGAACGGAGGAGCAAAAGGTCCCGTCTATAAGACTATTGAAATCCACGGACTAGAACTCGGCCCAATCGGCCGGAAGCAGAGCGACCCGGAAGACCTAACGTGCTACTTCGGCGTCATAGAGGGTCGAGTCACCCTCGAAGACCACCCACTCGGGGCAGTAGGGCCTCCTTTTCTGCCGAGCCTCACCCCTCGAAGGACCTGGAAGACTGGGCCTCGCTGAGCTCGGCGAAGACGAGCTCGGGACCCCTAGGCCGCTCCCCGGCTCGGGGACCGAGCACCGCAACCGAACGAGCTGCTGACCGAGACGCTGAGAGATGGAAGCTGGACAAGCGGGGGCCGTAGAAGTCCCCGTAGAGCTTGAGCCCCCACGATCGATGCTCGGGACCTCCTTCCGAGCAGGCCTGGAGGACCCGACCTTGGGGGCACCCACTTCGGCAGCCGTGCCCGCCGAAGATCTGGCTTTTTCCTGGGCTCGGGTAGGGCCCCACCTACCTCGGCCTCGGCTGCCCTCTTCCTGAATCGAGCATAGAGAGTCGCGCTGCTAGTCACCATCTTTGGGATGTTTGAAAAGACAAAAAAGAAAAATCCAGATGTCAGGGAAGAGGAGACGAGAGAAGAAGAAAAAGAGTAAAACGAACGAGACAAAAAACGACAACCATCCTTACCCTGGGGGCGCGCCGAGCTCAAGTCGATATTGACCAAAGCGACCTCGCTCACGAGGTCATTCAGAAGAATATCTTCCTCGAGGCCGTAAAGAGCGTCGAGGATCCCCTGCTCGCTCTCGAAAAGTCTGGGAAGCTTGTTGGCAGTCTTGAGCCGGGCCTGCCCCCATCTGGGGTCAAACCCCTATGCACGCTCGGAGGATAAAAAGAAAAATTTCTTCTTTCACCCATGAATGGATGTAGGAGCACCTCGAAAGAGTGACCGACCGCCCCGAAGGACAATGTAAAGCCACTCTCTGTCTTCCATATTGGATTTCAGCAAGAAGCACCGCCGGAAGACATTGACCGAAGCCAGTATCCCATGCGCAAGGCAGAGGGACAAAAAGACGACAATGGTCCTCCACGCGTTCGAAGCAAGCTGCGCTGGGACAAGTTGATAGGCCGCCAGAAGCTCGTTCACGAACCCGTGTAGGGAAAACCGCAGGCCGGCCCAGAGTGTTTCTACGTACACTCCGATCAGACCTGGGGGAGGCCTCATTACCCGATCCTCCGACCCTACGGGTTCCAGGCGAAGCCCGCACTAAGGAAAAAATCACTCAGCGGCCATTTCCAACTCCTCACTACTCAAAGTAGATCCGACTTCATCCGGACCATGACCCATCCCAGAAAAAAATTGATAGAAGAAGAAAGAAGAAGAAAAGGAAAGAAAGAGCAAAAACCCTTCGAGCGGATGAGGGGGGAGGCACCTATTGAAATTTCCGCCAGGAATGTCGACGATTCGAAGGAGGGAAATCGAGACGATCGTCTGGAAACGCCTAGAAATGCCGCCGGAAGAAACTAGAGAACAGGGAGAGAAGTAGCAACAATAGTGGCGGCCAAATAAGAGCCCTTAGGGACAGGATGAGGGTTTATATAGACCTCTCCAACGGCCCGGATTGGCGAGACAGGATTCTGCCTTCCATCCAAATCGTGCCACATGTCGGCCCTGAAGACTGAAGCGGCATATTCAATTCAGATCAGCGCTTTGAATGCAGAGTCAGGGCGGTGTCCTATTGGATCGCGGAGCCCCATCATGAGCCCACGACGCGAGGCCACTTCGAAAGGCAAAAAGGTGTCGTCATGTCTTCTCTCATTAAGAATGCCTTGAAGCACGCAGAGCATCGAAATAATTCAAAACATCCTGGCCCACACCGATACGGTAAAGACAACTACTTCCCGCGTTCGAGCTCGCAAACGGCTCGAACTCGGAAGTCGGGGGTAGTGTTGGGGGAAAAACGAGTCGTCCCGAAATACATGGGCGCATGACTATCACGTGCCTGGAGGCGCCCGACCTGAAGGTGCTCGACCTGGAGGCGCCCGACCTGGATGCGTCCGACTTTAAGACATGTAGCCGGGCCCGACGTCCGACCAGGCGCTCGACTTCGAGACGCCCCATCCGAGCACTCGACCTTGGTATCCCTCGACTTCGGAAGCCCGACCTCACCATCCACCTGCTGCGGTCACATCCTTTTGCAGCTCGATCAGGGGCCATGCCCTGCTACCACCGTCAACAATTAATGCGTATAGCCTCTGCTGATCTCTGGCCCACTCGATAATTAATGCGCATGGCCTCTGCTGATCTCCGGCTTACTCAATAATTAATGTGCATGGTTTCTGCTGATCTCCGGCTCACTCAACAATTAATACCATCTACGGACCTCAAGCTCTCCACGGCAGATAGTTGAGCTACTCTGCCACATCTGATCAGCCACGACGACTCACTGACTCCGGCCTGATCTTCGACGACAATGCATTAATTCACACGATCGTGCTCAATCATGACGGTAACCCGTTCGCCCCGTCGCATCACAGGTACACCTGTACCCCTCTATAAAAGAAAAATTCCTCACCCTTAGAAGGGGTTGAACTCTGAAACTCGGAAGAAGACTCTCGCTCCTTCTACCCATTAGCTCCCTCTGACTTAAGCATCGAAGGGATGACGCCGGAAACCCCGGCCACTGGCTTCTTGCAGGTCTTCCGGAGAACGCCGCTCGCCGACGGACCGCTACCCGCCATCTCACGCCGGACCTCCTCCTTCTCAGCCGAACGGTCACCCCCGGGTCCAATTTCCAGCAACATCAACCATGTGAGGTTGAGGTGATGAGAATGAGCCATCGTGATATACGCCCTGGCCTTTGTTTTTGCCCAATAAATAATTAATTTTTATTTTTGTTGCATGCGTAGGATCTAGATTTGCTCAAGTGAAGCAATTCATGAGACTGCTCAATTTAAATATGCAAATATATATTAAAAAAACTATGCCTATATTTGAAACAAGTCTTAGATTTTTTTATTAAAAAAAAAGAAAAAGAAAAAACTCATATGATCAATCTGATGGTCAAGATAAGGTTGTAGATGCCACATGTGACTCACATGGGAGGTCTGCTAATTGAATATTGATCCAATTGCTCCTTGAAAGCTGAGCTTTCAATTGCAAGAAAGTGATACTCATGTGCTGCATTGTGTGCATTCCTACTAGTTGTAAACAATCTCTGCTCTTCATTTTTTATTTAAGGGAGTCATTTTGAGGTGGCTAATCTTGTAAGTTCAAGGAACCACCAGGGTTTACATTGAAGGGAGAAATAGGCCATCGGCCGGCAAGAGAGGGAACAGTTATAGTCATGGATGCCCTCTCGATCCTCCCCACCTCCCGCTCCATGCATCCCTCAACCGTTCGTTCTCCTACGACCTCCAACACCCCATCCTCGATCGGCATCGCTACCCTCCACGGCCTCCTCAACAGCTTACCACAACGTCCTCCCTGCCCTTTGTCGCGACTTCCGCTTTGTCTAAAAACTTTTATCATAGAATACTTGTAGTGTTAGCACTGCTTACGGTGACAAACCTGATGATGAAAAATTTTCATCTCCAAAAGTTTTAGGTAACAAAATTTGTTGTTAGAGATGAATTTTTTTATAGCAAAAGGTAAAATTGTTGTAATGTACGTACTTCACCCCACTTAGAGTACACATTGTTGTATCAAACATCTAGATATCTTCAATTTCTAGGTCACTAGTCTCACATATTGTACACTGACTAATTGAATGGTGCCTTTCTTTGACAAGGAATTAAATCAATCCCTTTTGGAGCAAATATTGTAAGAACTATCCAGATTCAAAATCCATGTATCATCAGAAGTGCCTATACGTTCACCGACTATGAGAATTTCTCCAACATTACAATCATCGTTATGCTTAGAAGCTATCATCGCATCCAAAGAACCATCTCTTCTGTGCATATTTACTACGATATGCATAACTTTCTAATAAAAATATGCTTCTTATGGTGATAGAACTGCACCTTTCCTCATCTGTAGATGTATATCTTGATCATGCACCAATACTACATCCCTTCTCTTATAATTCTTCTCTTGCTGCCAACAAACTACTCGAACACCCGACTACTTAAAGAGTCTCCTTAGCGAATAATACCGATACCACTAAATTCAAGCTAAGAGTCCTCGCATAATTAAAGTTCGTGATCAAACCATTCCATGAGTTGCCATTGAACTAAGTAACAATCGATTTTTTCCTCCTCTTTTATCATGATCATAGCCACCGCTAACTAGCTAGCAGTGTATTAAACTAATTCAGTTCATATTGCAATGATACTCCCTCCTGCATTCTCAAGATAAACAAATGCCGAAAATCTAATTCAGCGTAAACTTTATCCTGCACATTCTCATTAAATTATGCGAGTATCCTTTAGCAATAGTCTTTAAGAAAATGGTCAAAAGAATAAACTCGTCAAGCACTAGTCGAAGATCAACCATCGCTATGTTGTCTTTTTTGCAAAACTCTCCATCCATCATAATATTAGATCTCTTTTATTTGCCTATAAGTTCCATATCACATCCATCCTTTCCCAAGACGGCCTACATTATTAACTTCCATAATGCAAAGTTGGCGCTATTAAATCTTGGAATTTTAGATTTGGTCGAACATCCTGCCATCTCAAATAATTTGTTACTTTTTCTCTATCTTAGTTTTTTGCTCTATTATTGGTTGCTATAACCTTAGGAACAGATGAATAAAATACCACCAAAATAATAAAGAATAAAAAAGGTATGATACACTAAGATTTGACACGATTAATCTAAAATTTGTGTTATGTCTATTTGAGGAGCGAGAGATCCGCTATATGATCAAACATATTATATGACTTCTTCCAAAATTCTAGCATATGATCAATAGTATTATAGGATTTCTTACAAGTATCCAATTATATATGAGAAAAAACAACAAAATAAAGTCCTCGAGAGAGATCTGCACAAAAAAAAAACTACGTAGAGAACTATCATAAAAGAAACACTGTACCGAGAAGACGCTGAGATATCAAGACTTAAAAGCACGAAATTTTTTTCTTCTCTTCTCCTCTCTTTCTTCTTCTTTTCCTCTCACTCTCTCTATCTCTCTCTTCTCTTCCGTGGAACATTTTATTCACGCCTCTAAAAGAAGCCTCAAGACCATCATTGACCTTGTTGCCCCTAGGAATCGATTCAACTCAATTGTTGAGTTGGTGGTGGTCATTGGAGTTCCTTGCTCGTCTGCCGCCTAGATCAGAGAGATTGGATAGCTTCGTTGCATTCTTTCGTGGTGTTACTTCGGTGGAGTTGGATGGCAGAGAAAGAGCTTCGAACGGCACCTCGATGTTGGATCTAATCTAAAATAGAAAAAATAAACAAGCCCACCCGCCGAAGTATGTCCGACAGAGGATCCTTCAATGCTAAAGTCAAGCATAACTCTCAGAGAATAGGAGAAGGCCTGAAAGGGGTAGAAAGGTAGCGCATAAGAGTCAAAAAAAACTTACTTGAGAGCCCTCAGAAACAAAATATATAGGTGACGACCGAAACTCGTTGCCAAGTAGTTTGGAGGCTATACACTAGTTGATAATGTAACAAACTATGTATCTCGCCTGTACATCTCTTCCACATTTCTCGATAGTAGGATTTGCTTGAGAATCGCATTTATTAGGAAACAGTTACCGATATAACCAAATTGTTGCTAATTATGGAGAAAGTTTGAGATACATAGGACTTTTCGTACGCCTTTCGATGGGCCACATGGCAAACTTCGAATAGTCAACTGCGATTCAGTGGTAAGCTTCCATTGGTTGGTTCGCCTCATTAGAATATGTTGGTTCCGAGGTGTATCACTTGTCTCTACTTTCGAGGTCGAGGTAACTTGTCCGATTCAGGCGATGGAAGTAGCTTTTCTCGAGCGAAATTGATCAACCAAGACAAGTTGCGAAGTCGATCATATGGGGTTATCTTGTCAATTTTGAAAGTCCTTAGGAGACTACATTTATGATGGAGTGTTGTGCTTGCCTTCCCGACGCGGCATCATGAGTGAGAATTTTCAAAGTGACGATTGGATGTTTTGCCGATAGCGATCCTAGAGATAATTCGGAATCGAATGCCTAATTGACACGTGGTGGAGATTGGATTGATGCCTCAAATGGCCGCATCAATTTGCACCACCCGAGTCTCTATACAATACCTGCAATCTGCATTTATTCTTCGTATCAAAGCATCTGCAACTAGTCGTCCTAAGAGCGGCGAAGGGTGAACCAGCGTCGCATCCCCGAACTCCTCCTTCTGCATCATCTTTGACCAAAGTTTCCTTCAAGGATGGGATCAAGACCCTTCCACTAGCGGTAATCTATTGCCTTTGAAAATTGGTCTGACCCAAGAACTAAGTTGGTGGTTGCCGGAGTTTTCAGCTCGTCTGCTGTCTAGATCGGAGAGATCGGATAGGATCGATTTACGCCTCTGCTTGGCAATACTATGGTGGAGTTGGATGGTGGAGGAACAGTTTTGGGCGACGCTCTGACGTCGGCTGAGACTTGAAATAGCAAAACTAAAGAAGTCTACCCATCGAATCATGTCCGACGAGGGATCCTCCAATGTCTAAGTCGAACACAACTCTTAAAGAGCAGAAAGAGATCCCTGAGAGGGGCAGAGGGGTAGCGCACGAGAGTTAAAAAAAGAACTTATCTGGAGGGCTTCAGAGAACGCAGTATATAGGCAATGGTTGGAACCCATTGCCGAGTAGTTTTGGGGCTATACATTGGTTGATAAGGCAAAAAATTACCTATCTCGTCCATAAATCTCTCCTGCATTTGTTAGAAAATATTTAGCAAGGTATATGACATCTCTTTCTTCTCTTAACAGGAAATGGGAAGTGCAAACTTTCCCCCTCGAACTTTGCTTATGTGACACGGCAATAAAACAATAATCCCAACACAGATTTACAGCATGACCGATTAATGGTTTGGAAAAAAGATCACACGTTCTATTATCTATGTAGAGATGGCTTTAGTAATTGTATTTGTGGCTCGACCTGAAATTTTTGTTGGAGGATGTTGGTGTAGCAACCCAAATTTAGATTACAATGATCCAATTTTCGTTTTAGGATATGATTAAAAAGAACAATGGTAGTAAGCATGTGAAGTCTGATGAAATGAGTTGTTTGAGCTTGTTAAGTAGCAGCGGCCGTGATAGGACTGCCCAATCAATAAAGTTAAATGATTCGAGGTCGTTGACGGATGTGGGATTGCTGTTGGAGTTGGTTTTGGTTTAATTTCAGAGGACTACAGTTGAAGTTAAGGATACAATTGGTGTATGCATAGATGTTTTGCTTGAGTTGGTGTTGCATGGGAATCTGGTTGGAGTTTAGTATTGGGTATATTACATGGAAGCTATATATTATCAGATGGATATTATACCTTGGTATGATCACCATGGGACGAGGTGGTAAATGATCCTCTTATCTCTCTCGCCTGGAAAACCAAAGAGATGATTAGTTTAAATCGAAGTATTAATTGCTTATAAATAGCGTTGAGGACCCCATCAAGAAAGGCTTTCAGAATTTGAGAGATCTTGCTAGAGCGGAATTCTGATTTGACTCGTCGCGCCTTCAAAATTTCCATCGACCTGAAGGTGCATGGGGTGCCACCATGATTGATCGATCACTTCCACCTCACGGTTTTCTTGGAGATCCCACAGTCGACGTGTGCATCATCAGAAATGGCTCTCTTGTTGCAGCATGGTGGTCAATTTGGGCCACAGGAATAGGTTACTTCTGCACTTGATCGGAAATGGTAAATAGATTTCAAACTTCAATAATAAGCCTGTTCTATGCGTAATCTAGCGCACCTAGACTCTAGATATATCTTGTTTAATTACACTAATTTGAGTGTGTGGAAGTTGGAATAGTATACCGTAAATTAGTACTAGATGAAGGAAGGAAGGAGGAAGGGAGAGAAGTTTGGCTCCGCATACGGTCATCACACAATTTGTTTGTTTCAGTTGTCCCATCGACAGCTTGCCCCATATATATGTGGGAATTCAAATCATATTACACAATTACTTGTTGCATCCATTATTCCATCCTCAATAAATTAGTAGTCGAATAGATGAATAGAAGCTGCAAATGCTTTCTCCATACCCCTTCTTCATCAGTTGTGTATGGGCGATTTCTTTCTTGGAGGGTTGTAATCCACGTCATCTATGCCCTCTCCGTCGTTGAAGCTCCGATGCTTTCCTTGATGGGCTTCATCAGGGACCATCCGGGCAAGGCTGGCCTATTTTTCCTCTCATCAGTTTAACTTCTATCGCTGATGCAAATATATGAAAAAATGTATACGAAGCAAATGAACCGATGATCTATTTAGCACAAGTATGAACTTTTCCTTGGTGTCCTTAGCTCGAGCTGCGAGCAAACACAAGAAGAGGAAAGCAGCAAGAAGATGACGCATCCTCGTGAGCCTCATCATCCTCATTTCCTATGTAGAGCTTGCTTAATTCCTTCATGTACAAGCGATCGATCGGTCCATATGTAATTGTCAGATGTGTGCTGAGACTGCTAAATGCCCATCACAGGCCAATATTAATGATCCTCTATAACTACCGTGCTTCCTCGACAACGTCAGTGGTTACGATTGGACGTGACTCGACGGCGATTCTACCCACCCAAGGAGGAGCAGCCAAGCCTGGCCACCTCACCATGACGGTCGGAGTTGGGAGGAAGAGATGGTTGTTTGTAAACGACGAAAGCAACGTGCCGTCCTCCGGAACGGGAAATTAGATGGGCTCGCAAGGTCATCTTCGAAGGTGGCATGATCAGATGGAAGCCATGCGGGACGTAGCTAGCGAGCAGAGTCACTCCACCAGGGGGGACTGCGCGTACTTGTTCTCCCCGCTAACCCTCCCACCATACCTTTGATTGATCCAACATGTCCAATACATGCATATATACGTGTGTGTGTGTTTGTGTGGGTGCGAGAAACACACACACACACACACAGAGAGAGAGAGAGAGCGCTAATGTAAGAAAGAATTATTACATCCTATATAAGAAAGCGAGCGAGCGAGCGAGAGAGAGAGAGAGAGAGCTAATGTAAGAAAGAATTATTACATCCTATATAAGAAAGCGAGCGAGCGAGAGAGAGAGAGAGAGAGAGAGAGAGCTAATGTAAGAAAGAATTATTACATCCTATGTAAGAAAGCGAATTGCTTGAGTCCTGGGGAAGGTGGCAAACCAACCGACCGTGCCGGAACATTCCATGCGAATTCTTCAGTACATGAGGCGCTGCATCAGAACCGCCCCTAACGTCGACATATATGCGAGAGCCATGCAGCTAAAATCTCTCGAGAGATTATTAGACTCCGGAAACATGGGTTTGTCTCCCTCTGGATTCCGGTATTGACGCTACCATGCATGCCTTGTGATCTTTACCGCTATGTAGGCAAGTTCCGTGATCGGTGATCCGCTGCTGATCACTGGATCACTACCATAGATGATGTTCTGCACTTCGAACATGATATACAATACATGCTGTGCTGTCGTGCTGATTGGATGGTCACATATACTCACACCGAGGCTACCTGTACGTACGACTCCGCTACTTAAGAAACCACGAGCACATGCATGTTATTGTGTGTGCGGTACTGGGACTGTGATGCATATACTTGATCATCTGGAACGAACTTAAGTATGTATGTATGTCGTCATATATTATTATTTGGTGTACATGCACACAATTCCTTTGATCATATCATATATGCAGGCTGGGCAATTGGGCCTATGACTTGATCGAGGGAATACTGGGCCCAGCGCATGCATCTACTGGATGTCTATATCATCTACTGGATGTCTATATCTATCTATCTATCTATCTATAT
>JAOXJJ010000069.1:3911423-3923448 GCA_025769935.1 Phoenix roebelenii
ATATAGATAGATAGATAGATAGATAGCGACGTCGGGGCCGGTACGGCCGGTTGTCTTCCCTCCAACTCCAAGCGCATACCGTCATCTTGGATCCTCCACCATTCTCAATTTCTCCGCGTACGAAAGAAAACGACCGAGAGAGCAAGCGGGAGAGCAAAGATTTGGCAGCCGAAGGAATAGAAAATCACACGCATCGCACTCAAGCAAAAGGAAAGGAAAGAAAAGGAGGGGAAAAAGAAAAGAAATGGGAGATTTTTTCAAGGCCGTCTTGGGACGGCCGAATTTCCATGCTATCGTCTACCCCGCCCCCATGATCATCAACTCCTTTCTTTGGCGTTTCCCCCGCACTCCTCCTTCGACGGTCGAAGAAGCCATGGGCTGCGTCCAGGCCAAACCCTCCTCCCCCAGCTCTCCCTCCCACCTCGAGGCGATGAAACACGACTACGGGTACGACGCCGGCGGCGGGCCGGCGGCGAAGAGGCAGCAGCACAGGGCCGCCCCGCACCGCCCGTACATCAGGGGAAGGGAGGAAAGGGCCCTCGCGAGGGAAGGGGAGAAGGAGAGCAAGAGCGAGGCAGTCCCGCCTCCGTCGAAGCCGGCCGGCAGCGGCGGCGGGCCGACGGACGAGCAGGTGGACGGCTGGCCTCGCTGGCTCACGGACAATATCCCCCGCGCGGTGCTCGCTGGGTTGGTGCCCAGGAGCGCCGACTCCTACGAGAAGCTCGATAAGGTTTCCCATTTCTTGATCGATTTCCTTTCTTAATTTGTATCCGCATCGTTTAACTATAGTTTGGTAGAATGCTTCTTTTTAAGAATGCTATAATCCGAAAATGATAATTACTTTTGGAGTTACTGATCACGAAGTTTAATTATAGTGTTTCTTTTTTCAGCTATTCATTGATGAAAGAAAAAATTAATGGACAGCTTAAGGCGTTTGCTACTTCATGTTACCTCTCTTTTTGATTTATTAGTTTTTGGCGGACTGACTTCTTTTGATATGGAGCGATTCATATAATGTTCCTCAAAAATTTTGGCATAGTTCTCGTGACATTTCTTTTTTTTTAGAAAGAAGAAGAAGAAGAAGAAGAAAAACCTGCACAGGGAGGGGTATGTCCTGATGTCCGTACATCCTAGAGATCTTTGATTTTTGGGCCTTGTTCTTGTTGGGGCGTGGTCCAGCTCTTCATGAATCATTTTCTTGAAGGTTCTATTAATGATGAATCAAAGATTCTTTATTAAAGGGCGACTGTTATTGCAGCTTCTGTCCAAGTTTTCAAATTTTCATGCATATCTGCCTCCTCTTTCGGACACTCGCGCCAAACTGATTTGCTCTTCATACCATAGTGTTTCCCGTCCATAGACACAAGTAAATGGTGTCAATTCACTTTTTATCTCTTGTTTGTTACTCCCAGATTTGGTAATCTTCAGCACTGCATCTTGGATCCATCCATCATATGCTTATTTATAAATTTTGTCACTTGTAATTGTACTAGCTTATGCTTTCTGCATCTAAGATGGGCAGTTCCTTATGCGTGTCATCTTCTCATTTTATCCTGACTCTTTCAAAGCACGTTAGAATTTCAAAGGGTTGTTTCTTGGTTGCATGAACTTGTGTCCATGAAGATGGCCCTTCCTGCTTGTGAGCTGGCCTTTGGTGTTTCATGGCAGGTCCCTCTCTTGCCCAATGTCGCGTTGTGTTCATCACCGATTTGTGAGGGTTGGCATCAATTGATTGCTAGTCCTAAAATTCTGCTCGATCGTCCAATGTAGCCTTTCCATTTTAGAGCTAAGCTCCATTTATAACCCTGTTTTAATGGAAAAGAAGGCTTAGATGATGATGATGATGATGAGTTTTAGTAGACCGCTTCCTGAAGCTCTGTGAACAATTACGACCACCATCAGTTTGTAGGGTCTCATATTTGAGTTACAATTGGATATAGCTTTTATGATGAGCTTTTTGTATCTCTTTGTAAAACGCCCTTACTTTATTAATATAGACCTTGGCTACATAAGAGCAACAATTGTTGATATATGTATCATTTCATACCTTTTTTAAAATTTTTCAAAAACAAATACACGTGCCATCTGTTACTGTTATTGTTTTTGAATGGACTTTATTGTGCATTTTCTTTTTTAGATGCTGCTTGTTTAAACTAGAACACTGCTCTTGCTGGTTTAGATAGGCCAGGGGACCTATAGCAACGTGTATAAAGCTCGAGACCGTGATACTGGAAAAATTGTCGCTCTGAAAAAGGTTCGTTTTGATACATCAGAATCTGAGAGTGTGAAATTTATGGCAAGAGAAATTAGGATATTGCAAAAGCTGGATCATCCCAATGTCATCAAGCTTGAAGGGCTGGCTACTTCAAGAATGCAGTATAGCCTTTACTTGGTCTTTGACTTTATGCAGTATGACTTGACAAGGGTTATCTCTCGCACTGGTGGGAGGCTCACTGAACCACAGGTTCTTACGTTATCCCAGTTAAAAGTAAATTTTTAATTTTCTTAATCTTACTAGGAGATTTGCTTTATTTTTCTAAAAAACTTTAATGGAGTTTGCCCTTTTGTGTCTCTGATACGCTGAACTCATTTTCACTCAATCTTGTCTCCTTGTCTTTTTTTCCCAATTTTTCTTGCAAAATTATTCCTGAACTTGTATCTTTGAGCTTCTTCTTTTAAAATTCAAGTGATTTTTTTGTTGGATTTTTCTCTATTAACTACAAAGATGTTGCCTTTTTGAGTGTCTTTCTTATACTTTAATTTTTTTCCTTAAAACATTTTTTCTCTCATGTTTTTACTTTTATTTTTTTCTTGTGAAATTAATCCTGAACTTGCATTATAGGTATCTTTTCTGAAGATTAGTATGTCTTTACTGTTGGATTTTTTTCTCCAAATTCTGGATTTTTTTTTTCCGAATGCCATTATCTACTTCACCTTCCCAAGCCTTTTCTTCTTATCATTTTACATTTGCCTTTAAAAAAAATTGTATCTTGCAAATTTTATCCTGGAATTGCACTTTATGACAATGCTTGCATTTATTGCTTGGTCACTTCCCCTTTAGCTGAATTAAAATTTTAAATCCAAGGCAAGTGATAGGTTGCTCTTATATACTTGATAATTTCTTTTGCAGGTTAAGTGCTACATGCAGCAATTGTTGTCTGGTCTACTGCACTGCCATGAGAGGGGAATTCTACACCGAGATATTAAGGGTTCCAACTTGTTAATAGACAAGCATGGAGTGCTGAAAATTGCTGACTTTGGCCTTGCAAACTATTTCAATCCAAACAACAAACAGCCACTTACAAGCAGAGTAGTGACACTCTGGTACAGGGCACCAGAACTGCTTCTGGGCACTACAGATTATGGCATTGGTATTGATCTCTGGAGTGCAGGTTGCCTTCTTGCTGAGATGTTTGCTGGGAGGCCAATTATGCCTGGTAGGTCTGAGGTGAGATATCTATCTACTCTTATTAATTCTTTGTGTTGATGAATCATTTTCTTTTAGTTATAGTACTTGACAACAAGGCACAAGCAACAAAAGCTTGTTCACACTGCATGTTTATAATTTTTGTTCATGTGGTTTTTGTTCTTAGCATTCGTCATTCCTCAAATTCTCATAACCACAACTAACATTGTCTAAAGTATTTGCATGGGGTTAAATTTATGAATGTTTCTCCACAATTTATGATCCAAACAATCACATGATTACCTTATTATCCATCATCGAAAGCCTTCACAATTTTTGTGTGAAAAAACTTTTCCTTATTCAGGAGGGAGAGGTTTGAACCTCAGTAAATAGATTTATCATGTCAATGTTACATTGTTTGCTTGACCGAGGCACTAGGTGCTTTCACAATCAGTTTCTTGAAAGCCACGAATAGGGTTTTGTTCTGCTTTGTGAGATGAGAAGACTGATTGTGGAAGATGATAATTAGGAGATTGGTAGAAGGTGTCTGGATTGAGTGATGAGTAGAATGTGATAGTGATTAAGAAAACTTTACAAATCTGGGAAGATGTTACCAATGTCTTTGGTGGTTTTAAAATGCAAATGCTTCAACAAGTAAAGATGATAAAATTAGATTCATGCTCAATTATTGGTGGATACCACTCTCTTGTTCGCTTGTCCTTTTTATTTTGTTTGTACCTATGGACTAGAGTTGCCTAGGTTTGGAATGAATGTATGGGGTAATTGAAAATAAGATTCAAGTTCTTGCATTCACCATTTTTGTCCCGATCTTCCCTCCAGTTTATGTTGATTAAGGGTTGGTTATTAGCTCATCACTTGTTATACATTCCATTTTTTGTGTAGGAAATGGTGATATATGGAGGAGTGGACTTTGTCTTTTTATTTTGTTTTTTAATCGATATTCCTGTTGTTATTTTTTGATATGCTTTGGGATGTTGTAAAAAACAAGTCTTGGAAAAGCATATCAAAACACCGCAGTGAGGGGATATTTTGATTAGTAAGTTATACTACATTCTTATAAGCATTGAGAAAATGCCAGCATTCTTTGTATTAACAACATTATATATTTTGGCTTTTTTTTGTTGGTAGAATGCTATTTATCAGGGAAGTACTGCAAGATGTTCATGATATATTTGTAGGTTGTAGTGACCTTTCAGCTTGCAATTTGCATTGGTACCTTATTCTTCTATATTCATGGAACTTATGATGTAATAATATGCATGAATAAAATAGGACTTCTGAATACTATGGCTGAGAAAATACCATCAAGTCTTTGTTATATACAATGAACTGGTTCATATGATGATCAAGTATTAAAGAATTTCTCTTGATCAATATTTTACTACATTTAGGGTGAGCAACTCGATAGGATATTTAAGCTCTGTGGATCCCCACCAGAGGACTACTCGAGAAAGCTAAAGTTGTCTACTAGCTTCCGACCTGCACAAACTTACAAACCGAGTATCTTGGAAACTTTTAAAGATTTCCCTTCTTCTGCCTTGCGTTTGCTGACCATACTTCTTGCACTGGACCCCTCATGTCGTGGTACTGCAGCTTCTGCTTTGCAAAGTGAGGTAAATTAAAAAAAAAAATTATCAAACCCACTTTTCCTATATATTATACTGTAAAAGTGCATTGATAATTATGAATACATAAACTATTGGACTTTTATCAGCAATTATTTTGCAAGCTTGTCTTTTTTGATAGGGTTTCTGTTGTACATTTCTCATTGACTTGACTATTTGCTGAACATTTTCTCAGCAATTAAATGCCATCTTCAATCATATTCCAGTTATTTAAGTATAACTGAACCATATAAACAAATTGATTTCCAATATGTATTATGTTCTATTAGCATTTGGCTACTTGTGTTTCTCTGATTACCGTGCTTCGTATTTCAAAGAAAGCATGATATTTTGTGTAGTAGGCTGATTTGGTCATTCTCACCATGCACTGCACAGTGTATCTTACTGCATATTGCCAGGTATGGGTGCATAGAATTATCTCACGTATGTTGATAATATAAGGCTATGCCAATCATTAGATATATCTGAAAATTATTTCAGATTGATTTCTATGATAAAAAGAACTGTTAAAATTTAAAACATACAGCCCAGAAGTTTGACTCATCTGATTGATTCAAACACTTATGCCTATGTTAGATTGCTTTCCAGGCTGGCGCCCTATGTTAGATTCCCATACAGTTTTTACAATTTTTAGCAATGAATTCGTATCTATGTCTCCACATGGTTTGCCGAACCACCGGTTCGGGCAATGCCGAGCTGACCCGGTGCGAAACCGGGTCGGTTTGCCTTTTATTTTTGGTTTCGGCCCCATACTGATTGGAACCAGTCCTGAACTGACCAAAATCGGCTGGTTCAGTGCAGACTTGGTGCGAACCGGCCAATTCACACTGAATCAACCCGGTTCTAAGCCAGGTTGTAATTGTGGACTAATCTGATGCTTTTAAAGCATCAGATTCAGGCCTTCCCAATAGCAAATGAAAGTGGCAAAGATTTCCGTCTTTTCTCCTTCCTAAACAATCAAAAAACTTGCCGATTCAGCAGCTCAGAAGAATGATCCAAGCCTAAATAAGGTGTTCTTCCTCTCCTTTATCTTATTTCCTCAATTTTTTTTAGGGGTTTGAAAAAATAGCTCGAAATTTGCAAAATAAAAGGAGATCATGTCAAAATTTTTGATTTGGGATTTATTTTATTATATGTTGTAGATCTATAGACGATCTACACGATAACATAAATTTTTTTAATTTTTGGATTATATATAATTTTTTAAAATTAAAAAAATGGATTTAAAAAAGAATTTTTTTAAAATTAATAAAAATTAAAAAAATAAAATCAGAAATATATTTAGGGGCATGCAATTTACTCTTCATAAAAATTTATTGTCCATTCATTTAAGTTTCGCTGTAATCATGTACGCAGTGGCCAAAGCCTAAATTTAGAAAAAATTGAGAAATAAATAGTCTTTGATGCATGCCCAGGGGCTTAAAAAAATATATGTATCATCCGATATTGGGTTCTACATGGATTTGAGCCGAATTAATTTTTTGAAACAGTAATATTTAAATATTATTTTTAAATTAAAAAAATAATTAAAAATATATAAATACTACAAAAATTACAAAAAAATAGTAGTATGTATTACATAATTCAGAAGTAATTTCTGAGATAGAAATCATATTTTTTGAATTTATGATATTTAAACATATTTTTAGATTTAAAAATTATTAAAAATATATAAATAAATAATATGAAAAATTAGTATTATGTATTAGATAAATTGGATATATTTTTTGAGATAAAAAATTATCTTCGTCATATTAAATAATTGATAAACTAATGGACTTAATAAACCTACAAGAATGGAGTCATCAAGAAAAAAGAAGCCATAACATGATATTGGTTGGGATCATGGGCAAATGCTTTCAGGTCGGCACCATTGAAAGTGCAACTGGTGCAACACAGAATTCAAAAAAGATGGGTAACCAGATTGAAGTAGCACTTAGCTGGTGGTTATCCCGATGTATCTATGTATCGAAATGCCCACAGGAGGTTCACAGCTAATGAATAAGCACTTCTCCGATTTCGAAGCAGCAAAAGAGAGGGTTGTTAAGAAGAAGTTGGCGGTGGACCGTGAAGCGGCAGAGCCACCTTTCTATCACTCCAGATAGTCAGAGGAGGCGTCCGCTCCAGATGAGATGAGGCACAGATCCAGGCTGCCATGCAGACGAGCCTGGATTATCAGTGGCAACAGGATGAGGTGGCCAAGCATAGGGCTCGATTTGGGCCTCGTACTACAAGTCGGGCTCCGGTTCTACGAGCAACAGGGCAGATTTAGAGTTTAGGAGGACTTCAATCAAGGACATCGTCAGTAGAGGCGGTGGCCGAATTGCATTTATGCTGGAAGTTTTTGGTAGCAAAAAGAAATTATTCAAAGAGATTCCACCATGAGCAACAATCCATAATTTAGATCCACATGCCTTTTCTAGCAGAGATTCGAAGCAGCAGAGGGTTGACTCAATGTTGAAGAAGGATAAGAAGAAGGATATATGGCGAGCTATTGGATTCTAGTTCTACTTTAGCCACATCTCAGCGAATGTGACAGACAATACGTATTATAGATCTGCCATTTTTACCATGCAGACTGCCGGTCTCGGTGTTGATCCTCCAGGCTCGAAGAACATCTACGGTGATCTTCTTGACAGTAATAAGGAGCAAGAAAAATGAATTGTATTCTACAAGAGTAAGTGGCTCACATATGGACTGACGGTGATGTGTGATGGTTGGACCGGTCCTATCAGTCAGAGCATTATCGAATTTCTGACATATTGTGATACAAAGTTTTTCTTCCACAAGTCAGTTGATGCTTCTGATCAGGTGCACGATGCCGCATACGTTCTCAAACTGATGGAGGAGGTGATTGATCAGGTAGAAGAGGAGAATGTCATACAGGTCAATACTGATAATGGGCCACAATATAAGGCCGCTAGGGAGATGTTGATGGAGCGGTGGCCATATATTTTTTGGACCCCATAAGCTGCATATTGTATCGACCTTATGTTGATGAACATTACGAAAATTCGTAGGATGTAGCAAACAGTGGAGACAACCCAAACCATCACGAGGTATATTTATAACCATACGTGGATCCTTTCACTGATGAGAAGGATGCAGGGAGAGAGAGATCTTGAGATTAGGAGTCGCATGGTTTGCTACCAACTACTTTGCACTTGATAGCCTTTTTGAGAATAAAGCAGCTTTACATCAGATGTTTGTCAGTTCTGAGTGGCAGAAAAGTAGATATATGAGGGCCGAGACTGAAGGAAGCAGTGTCGAGGACTTGGTAACGAGGTAGATATTTTAGTAGCGAGCCACTGCGATAGTGAAGGCTATTAGAAAATTGTATGAAGTGCTTCGGGCTGTGGACAACGAGAGGTACCCTCAGATGTGCTTCCTGTATCACATGATGGAAATAGCAAAGACTCGGATTATTGAGGCAAATCCGATGCATACCCAAAAGTACATTGATATTATTGAGCGGCGGTGGGACTCCCAAATGGGTAGGAACTTGTATCTAGCAGATAAGCAAGAATATTAAAAATTAGACTGCTCCTGTACTTGTACAATTTTATTAACATCTAATTGTTGTTTAATAATCTTGATTTTTTTACATGTGGTATGATGCTTTTTTTTTTTAAATTGCAGTTCTTTACCTCAAGCCCGTTGGCTTGTGACATTTCAGGCCTCCCTGTAATTTATAATGAAGAAAATGATGAATCAGTTCAACCACGTGAAAGGCAAAAGTAAGTTTCATATTTACTCTTTGATAGTTAAATCAATATTCCTTAATAAGGTAATATTATAATTATATTTAAAAGTCAACATTCTACTTGTGGTAATTATCTAGAAGTTATCATAATTGTAAGGTGTGTTAGGTCTGAACAGAGCATTTGTACATCCTATCTTGGTTGTGAAGGAAATTATTGCTATGTTGACACAAAGAGGAAGCTCCACCTTAGCACAAAAAACAAAAAGTTATCCACTTGATATATATGTGTTTGTATCTAAGATGGAATATGCTCCTTTGAGAGAAGAGAGAGAGTGCAAAAATCCCTTATACTTTTCATTCGTTACAGATTTTTTTTATAATTTTTATTTTTGTAATGCTCATTCTTTAATATTATAAAAAGAACTCTATCATCTATCTAGCATCCTGATCAAAGTTGTGCTCATCATATGCTGTTGCTACTTGTTAGTGCTTGACATTCTGATCCATTCAATAAGCAGATGCTTGCCTAGATTTCAGATTTTCTTAATATCAATTGCATCCATTGATTCCACGACACTCTGAAGTACTGTCTCCTACTTTATCAACTTTTCCATCAAGTGATCCTTTGGACCTCCCATAGGATTATGGTTCCCAATCAGAAAAAAAATCTCTCATACTTTGCCCGTAGATTTTATTCTCATCTGTAGAATCTTCGTCATAGGATTACAGTTCCCTACTCCCAACATTCCAAAAGGTGCAAGATTGCGGTTCATTTTAAACAACAGAGTTAATAGCCAATTTCATAACAGAGAAATTTTAGGTATGAAAAGGTATTTTTTCAATATAAAAATTTTGCTTGCAGACAATGGTATCGGCTGCATTAACTTGTCACTTGGCAAGGCCCATGTTAGTTGTGCATATGATTAGTTGCTTACAGTCTGTCCTGTAAAAAATTTACCCTATCATTGCTGCTTCAATTTTGAGTATTTACTTCTTTATGTGACAAAAACCTTAATTTTGTTATTTGGCCAAGTGTGTCTATGTGTTTGACAAATCTAGTTATCCTTCTTATAGGCGCAAAGGTTCCAGACTGAACCATCAGTCTCGCACACAAAAAGACAACCAAAAAAATATGGGACAAACTATTATCAAAACAAAAGCGGATTCTGGATCTTCCAAAGAGGTATAAATCTTGTCTAAGATCAATTTGGTGCTTGTTGGTAAGTTAATTTAGTTTAGCATTTTCATTTCACTTTTTAGCCAGTAGTTTTATTTTTGATTCGATAATGAGTGAATACTTTACAACTTCTAGCACAAAATCTTTAGCCTATGGCTCAAACGTAGGCCCTTATATTCTGTGCTGTATTAAAAATTTAACCATATTATCACTCATGTTCACTTATAGCACATGCATTTGAATCTTTTTTGGTACAAACTTATGGTCAATGAGTTATAGGTTGTAAAAGGATATAAGAGGTCTCAAGGGTCTAAACCTACCACTCCAATGTGCCAGAAGTCCAGCATAAATCAACAAGATTTCCCGTTGTAGCAATTAAAAAAACAATAGAAAAGAACCTTGTTAAGGAAATAAATATTGGAAAGAAATAAAACAAAAAGGAATGCACTGATTGAATAATCTGACCATGCTTTGATTTACTTATTTATTTATTTCTTTGCTCTGTTGATGGCTGACTTCTTATGTTAGGGCATTCCTTATTTTAATAATCAGCAGTCCAGGATTGGGATCAGAGTGGGACTGGGAATGAAATCTAATTGAGGGACCATTGAATTTTACATTTTTTATAGTTCAAAATGGTTTAGTGAACAGAAGCAATGGAGCAGGGTTTCCAAAATTAGATTTGCGTCAGTTTTGGCTGCGCTTATTTTGGTATGCCTCCTGAAGTTTTTGCCAGAAATATTTAAATATAAAATAAAAATCCAATATATAGAATAATTACACAAACGAGTTAATAGAATGTACTCCAAATTGTATGTCAATTGGATAGTATATAATGGATGATTCAACATGTGACAGTGATTGATTAATAAAAATAAAATAATTTTTACATTGTTTTATAATGGATATGTTCTTGAGTTGCATGATTACAATCTAAAACAGGACAATATAGAAAAAGGAAATCCATACTTTTCATAAACACTGCAATTCTTTGAGGTACCTTTTCTACTCTTTCTAGAATGGTTGGAAGTTCTGATCCATGAGAAGATGATATTTTTCAATATCTTCTTATATGTATAAGCACAGAATTCTTACTGCTGCGAATTTAAAGAAAAGAAACTGGGTAGAAGCAGATACTTGTGCTCCTTATGAGCAGGAAGAAGAAAGTATAGATCACCCATTTTTATCCTCTTCTTCAGAAAACTGATTTGGTTGCACTTCCTCCAAGTTGTTAATATCTATTCTCTACCAGCTGAGATGAATGAACTTCAATTAACTTGGATGGACACCAATATTAGAAGAGAATATCATTTTGGTTAGATAACTTTTATGTCCTCATTTTATTGGTTAATTTGGCTCCAGAGAAACGGGAGACTTCAACAGTATTAAACAGAATAAAGTGAATGTTTTGGGGTGTATTTATTTCCTCATAAGCAAGTGGGTCTCTCATTTATTAGACTTTAAGAAACTCGCAACCTCTCTTTGTTTTGTTAAAACTTTTTTAGATCTTTTGGTTTGTCTGCTGATTATTCTGTGTTCTTTTTCCTTTTTTTCTTCTTATTAATCCTCTTTGGATTTTTGTATGTTTCTCTCTTCCATTTGCTGAATGAAAGTGATTAGACTCTTAGGAGGCGTTTGATATGCGGTGATTATTCCAAGATCAAGGATGATATGGGTGGAGGTGACAAGATCACTGCATTTGGTTGCATCATAGTGATTCTATGCGGCAGTAATCACAAATGGCCCCCACTCCTCAAATCACCGCCCAACCCAGTGATAGAATATCCGTTCTTAAGGTCAAGTATCCAAGATCGCCCCATAATAGTGATCTTGGACTAAAATTTTGAGACAAAAGCGCCCCTCAGTCTAGCAAAAATTATATCAATATTATATATAGTCTATTATATTATATTAATATTCATATATTGTATTTATGATATGTATTATATTATAATATATTATTAATCGTATTATTGTCATATTATTACTCTATGATAATTTAAAATTCTAATAGAAATATATTATTGTACTTTATTCCTATAATAAAATTATTTAATATATCACTTCTATTTGCCTTATTTTTCTAAACAAAA
>JAOXJJ010000069.1:3923548-3966578 GCA_025769935.1 Phoenix roebelenii
AATAAATATAAATATAAATATATATATATATATATTATAAGTATAAATAAAAAATATTAGTTCTATAATAATCATTAATATATATTTATAGGATTAATAATTTATAGGATTGATAAATATATTTTTATAGATTATATTAATAACTAATATATTAACAAATATGTTAATATTTGTTATAATATATTTTATATGTTAATAAATATATTTCTATAAAATATATTAGGGGTAGTTTTGGTATTACATGGTCCGTGTTAATGGATTCTCATGGAATACCAAATAGGTTACTCGTGGATATCTAAATATTCTTAATCCTTGGAATATAGCATAGCAAATGCAGTGATCTTAGATCACCAGAGGTCAGATTCTTTGAGATAAGGATCACCTGTGATTTAAAATCATCTTGGTGATCCCATTTGAGTCACCAAATGCTGCTTAATCTTTTCTTAAAAAAAATGAAAAAATGCAAGATTTTCTCAAAAAAATGAATTTTGCATATGTATTCTTGAAAAATTGCCTTTGTGCATATTGTTCTTTAGCAAATTAATAGTTGCACGCACAGCCCTAGATTTTTTTCTTTAGAAAATTGAGGATGTTTCTTCATTTAATTTAGATGGTTGCTATTTAACCGACTTACAGTTTCGTTTCCAAGGCAAGATGGACCATGACAATAAGTATAACGTTGCCAAATAACCCAAAAGTCAAGGGTTTGAAAAACCCAATTGAAACTTTTCATTGTAGATCCAAAAAAATTGTAGAAAAATATTATTGATATACAAAGTTTATGGAAAGAAACTAAGAAATAAATATAACTTATAAAATTTTCAAATATGACTTGTTACAAAAGAGACTTGAGCCCAAATGTCACAAATCCAAGTTCAGATCTTGCAAAACAACTGTTTAGGAGCTCTGATCTGTTTTCTTAACCACAATTTTCTTTCCCTCTGAAGAACTATCATAAAACATAAAAAAAACTCTTGAAACTTGTAAAGAAAATATATTCTCTTAATTTTCTTACCACCAAACATTAACGTTCTTCAAGTTTCTCTGGAAACTTGCAAAACCCAAGTCTATTGTTAATAGAATACCGTAAATAAATTAGTGACTCAAACAAAAATTGCCATATATTCATTACATGTGGCCTTAGGTCAGTTTTGATAGAAACTTCAAAATTGACCTCACTTTTGAATAGGTTGCCAGCAAAATTAAAAAGTTATGGTTTTGGTTCGAGGGTTTCAAGTGAAACTTAAAATCATGAGATAGAGGCAGAGTTCAATTATGGGTTCCATATCATAATTTTGTAGTTCCTGCTTTTAAGGTTCTGTTTCATTCATTCCATGATGTGTATGAGTTTGCATGTTTGTGCATGTGTTGATGAATTATGTTGTATGTTTTGGCTTCTGAATAAACTATCATTTCAGTGTGTGATTCAAGATGAGTTGTGTTTTAGGAGAGAGCACTAGGGTGCTTCATGTTCTGAACCCCAAGCACGATCTTTAAACGTCACAGATGCTCCAAGTATGCTGTGTTGTAAATAAAGATGGGCATTGTTGGCACCCATCTCTCTAAGTGAGAGGTCTCACATTCAAACCTAAGGCGGCGAAAAACCACCATATTTTTTTTAGAAAAAGAAGTATATGATGTGTTTTTGAGGATACCATATTATCATATCCACCTCAAAGTCTGCTGAAAGTGAATGAATTAGAATAATGATAAACTGAAAACTTGGCATGTTGAGCACTGTGCTACATTTTGAATGACCATTTGTTTACTTTTTGTTTATAGAGATGGAATGGGCATCTCCCTCCTACAGTACTTAAGGATTTGTTTTGCTGTGTCTGTGAAATCTGTATAAAGGCCATCTAAAAAAGAAGTGATCCTTGTGACTGTACTTAAGCATTCCATAAAGCTTAGTCTAATATAACTTTCCACCGAAGGATGATGAGAATTCCCTCAATATTCAATCCTCCACACTGTCTTACTATTTGGCTTTGGGTTCACAAAGAGAATGATTGTCAAAAAATAATTATAATCTTTGAATATAGGAGCAGAAGGCTGAAGATCGGACAACACGTAGCCAAGAATTGGATTACAGTACAGGAAGCACTTCCTCTGGTGTAAAGCCCAGAGTCTCTGTGGCTCCACCTGCATCCCTATCACCAGTGACATCGTCAGTCCAAGGACAATCATGCAGAACAGAGGGCCATCCTTCAGCCTCTGGGAATACCAGGAACTTGCCTCCACCACCATCCTTGAAAGCAAATGCTGGAGGCGAGAAAGAATGCATTGATGGCATACACCCATATGGTTCAGAAAAGAGGTCTGCCTCTACTTCAGAATTTCGCAGATTGGATGGACAAGATACAGCTAAACATTATGTTCTTGTTGATTAGAATGGTGCTACAAAGTTTTTCTTGTTTTGCTGCTTCTATGTCATTTCCCTGAGGCAATTTCCCTTATGTGTCATTGCTCAATTGTAGAGACTGGGTTAATAGCAATTTATATGATGTCCAATTAACATAACTCATTTCCCAAGTAGTTTAGAGGTTGTCCTTAAGCTGGAAATGCAAGCAGAATCAGATAAATGATGTATTTAGAAGGATGTTTGCATATGCTCTGATAAGGGTATTCCAGGGAAAAGAAAACGCGCAAACGCAGGGATAAAAATTGGGCAATTTGGAGTCACTAATCAAAGAGCTAATTACTTTGAACTGTTTTGCAAAGATGGCCATGGCATGCATGCATCTGCTTGACAATATTTAACGCCCCAAGTAATTCATTAGTATAAAAAAATTCTTATGTCAAATTCAGAGCAATCTATAATTATTATTTTCTTCGAACATACTCACTCTCATAGATCCATTATGTGCTGCATATACTTTTATAAATATTGATGCTCACATGAGTGGGTTTAACCTCACATGGATGCGGCAGAGATGATGGTTAGGAAAAGGAGAGGGGGGAAGGAAGGGACAAGCCCACCCCCGCGTAGTAGCCCCCACTGATTTCCATCTTGTCAGGAGAATATTCAATACGAGCAGAAATGACCGTGTGTTAGGCATCCCGACTGGTTTTACTCATACCCTCCCCATCCGTAGATTCGGCTCAGATACCCCTCTGGGCTCTGACACAAACTCTCCGTGTGAGTACGTCACACTTGGCACCACCAAGACTACCAACGGACCAGTAGCCCTTCCAAAGCCCGTGTCCGAGCAAGGAGTATCCGATCTCCACAATTTAATCGACGTCCGCGCGTTTCGAACTCGGAATCATTTGGTTGGAAGTAAGGTCTCGTTCCACTGAGCTACCACCTCAGTGGCAAGATGATGATGATGATGATGGTTCTTTTCAGTGAGTATAGGATCCTAGAAAACAAAACAGTTTTTATTATTGGTTACGGAGGGGAAAAAAAGGGATACCAAATTATTTGAAAATAAATGGTAGGAATCTACCAAAAAGATGGAAGAAGAATAATCGTTGGAAAGAAGATGGAGCACGGTCAAACATATATCGACGACAAAGGGATTGGCACATATCATGATCTAAGAGTTCTGCGGCAAACCAATTAGATCGTCCATGTTACTTTTACACGTTTTTTGTTTTAAATCATTTTGTGCCATTAAGTCTGTAATACTTTCTACCTTCCAGAGCCCATGGTATCTTATATTCTTAATTTTGGCATGGATCCTTTTCCGCAGCTGGAGAAGGCTTGCATAAAAAAGGTGCTAGCAGCATTTCCAGTTTTTAATTCAATCCAAAAACCTTCATCAGGGCCGCGAGGAATTTGTGAATTTTGGAGGAAGGCTAAGATATCGGGAAGTCCATATTTTATTTGCTTAGATGTTCTAGTTCATGAAGCTTCAACAGGAAAAAGAAAAAAGAAGAGAAAAAAAAGAGCCAAAACCTTTGATCCAAAGATATAATTTGACATATGGCATATGCAATTATGCATGCATGATCCTCCAAAATTGCAAACTACCGAAACAGATCATTTGATTCACACACACACACGCACAAGTCTATCATCACCATGTCCTGCCGCCACCGTCATCCGAGATCAAGCAAGCGCGACTTTAATTAATAAGACCGAGACGGCTGGCTAGCTGGCCTTTGCGCCTTCTAAGCATTATTACGGGACAAAGAGCAGCGGCACACGTCACCTCGATATTATGTGAATCCAATTATTTAATTCAAGCCATGTCCGACGAGCACCTGATTCCCTTCAATCAGGAGCCAGCCTCACGACCCCAAAACCATGCACAGACCCCTTCGATCAAGAGACAAACACCATATATAGCTAGATTTTAAGACATGAGAGAGAGAGAGAGAGAGGCGTAGCTTAGAGGCCGGAGCCGATGTTGGTGAACTTGTTTTTGATCCACTTGAAGCTGTTCCTGACGGAGGACTTGAGCTTAGCCTCCGTGGTGAAGACGTTGTAGGCCGCCACCCGGCGTTTGCGTTTGAGCTCGGGATCGCTGGAGCCGGCGAAGCAGTCGCTCTTCCCGCTCGGCCCGTTGAAGCTGTAGGAGTTGCAGCGGCCCTCGTAGCCGAACCCACCGGAATTCGAGGACGAGTACGAATACTCGGGAATGGACCTGCTCTTCTCCATACGTTTGAGAGAGAGAGAGAGAGAGAGAGAGTGTGTGTGTGTGTTGAGATCGAGCAAGAGATGGCTTAATTTGAGGTTGCAAGGAAGAATGATGGATGGCTCAATGTGGAGCCTGGACATCGATGGTTAGTGGGGTCGTCCCACGCGCAATGCTGGAAGGGGCTCGCTCGCTTTATATTTCTACTTTCCCCTCGCTGGACCAAGGGTTTTCTTTTCTTTCTTTTTGTTTCCCAGACCACATGCCACCCCTTGATATTTATGTTCGCAAACGTGGGTTATAACTCGGCATTTAATTTTCACTAATTTTTTTTTCATAAAAAAATATCGACGTCGAGCTTGTAATCCGGGGTCCCCTTTCAGTACCTTAGTAAATTTTGGCCGGGTCTCAAAACACCACATTAAGCACAATAATTACACCTTGAAGATTTTCCAGGTAGAAGCTAGCTAGCATTATTGTTCATCGAGAGTAAAGCACCAGGCATCCACCCGTTGGCATGTCATTTCACATGCATGCTGCGCGACGTGACTGGCTACCTACTCCACTCTCTCTCTCTCTCTCTCTCTCTCTCTCTCTCTCTCTCTCTCTCTAGTCTCTAGTCTCTAGTCGACCTCCTCAGTTTTTTTTTCGGCTGAAGGGCCTCTCCGTTCTTCGACACAAAAGAGTAAAAGACTGTAGAGGAGAGATGGCCCTCACGTTATATTATATATATATATATATATAGCCTGTTCTGAGTACATCGGAGGATTTTTTTTTAAGAAAAGGAAGGAAGAAAGAAAAAAAATCACCTTTGAGGTCTCGTTGCGAAGAGCCTTATCCAGCCACATTTTGTTTCGCGATCTGCAATGCGTCGCATTATCTAATGCAAGGCGTTGTATGTATTCCGCGAGTTAAAGCGTGCAGCAGTAAAGTGGTGAGGAAAGGAGAATAAGGAAGCGAGAGGGGTGGGGTTTGAATGTTTGATGTGATGAGGAACGCATTCAGGATTATCCGAGGAAAAAGAGAGCCTGCCGTATCCCCACCATGCAAGAGAGTTCGGCAGCTGAGTCGGGGGGCACTGATTGCTTGTGAATTGGCGACGCATGAGTGCGTTCGCATGGTGGCTGGCGGGCCCTGCACGCATCATCATTTCTTTCTCAATCTCGCACGCACCCACTCCTTCTCCTGCAGATATCCGCTCATATGCATGGATTAAAATTCTGCTGCCTTTCCTCTCGGTCTTTTGGTGGTGGACCTGGTGGTGGGCCTGGTGGTGGCCGGTGGGGTGCCCGCTGCCCAGTATCTCAGGCCGAAAAGGAGCACTGATTCAATAACTCGGCGAGTGATGTCTCCAGCGGCCCACCCCCCGGGGTCCCATCCCAATCGTACCCAACACCCGCACTCTCGTTCGGATCCCACCGGCGCATGGTCCTCTTTCTAAAATTCTCATTGCTCTCCTAATGGCGTCTAGCTCGCCAGAATAAAGTGACCAAAACTACCAAGATCGACCGCTCCAGACCTGTCATAGTTCCAACATTAAAAGGAGTCTCGCATGGGTCCATAACCCCCAGCTCGATCCTCTCTACCTAGCAGCAGCAGCTTAAGCTTTTCAGTTGAGCATGATACGTGCTTCCAAACACTGGGTCCCCCGCACGTTGCCTCCGCTGCAAGATTTTATAATATACGCCGCCTATCTATCTATCTAATGTTTCATCATCAACACAGAAAGAAACCTTTTTAAGGTTCATTATTATCCATTATAATATCTGCAAAATAAAGTTTCGAGGAATACTTTACATTTAAATTGTAACATTTTGTAATACAATACAATAATGTACATCTTTTTTAAATATTCATGATTAAGAATTAAGTTGCTAGGGCCTAAGCCGAAGCCCTATCATTATATTAGCCCTATCATGATTATATTCATGATCCTTTTAACCAACACGTTCTCGTTCATTATGCCCGCTGAAATGAACTAGAACACCCACCCAAACTCAACTACCAATGCTGTCAATCAAGGGCTTGAAATGAGGTTGAAATGTTGGGCTTCAGTGCACAAGGAAACTAGGATTTCAATTATCGGCTTCAAAATGTCCAAATCCATTTGGGCGTATGTAAGAAATGGAACAAATGAGAAATTGGTCGATTATCGCATGAAATATCTGGTAAGGCTTAGCATCAAAATACAATGCGTGGAAAGTCGCTCAATTTAAGCTGTAGCAGAGATTGAAAATGGCCAAATTCCCTAATTTTGGCGTTCTTTGCGAACCATTACTAAGATCCTCCCGTGAATGATGAAAAATCTGGCTGGCCTAATATCTATTCTAGGGGAAAGGTAGAAGGCTACTAGCTTGATGGCTACGCAATTTGCCCTATATTTGACAATTCACATGTTCCAAAAGTTCATGAACGGTGGAATGTGCAGTTTGTTAGGCCCCTAGCGCTAGATCCTAGTTGATGTTTCCCTTTACTTTTCCAATTATTGTCAGCAAAAGTTGAATTTTTCTTTCTTTTATTATTTTTTTTAAATCTGCCAATCAAGGTTGTCGCATTAGTCAAGATGTTTTCTTCTCACCAATAGTTTGAAGATCTTCAATTACAGATTAATTCAAGGACCAAAAACCAGTAGGAACACTATCAACAATTCAAACAAGCCAGCATGAAGCTCAAACTTTTAAGAATTCAATTTTAAAATTACTTTTATCTATAAAACAACTGTTAATTTACTGAATATACCCAGCATATGATACCCTGTGACAGCAATCACTTTTTTGGATTAAAATAAAATAGTTAGTTTTATTCCATAAAGTCTTAATTCTGAAAACAGTTAAAAGGCTAATAGAGATCATTATTATGATCATAATATGTATGATGATCATTATGTACATTCAATTAAAAATGTTCATGGCATTGACATTTCGAAGGTACGAAAAAATCATCACCAGTAATGCAAACCACAGCAAAAACCTGGTCCATTCAATTTAGATCCCATGAGAGCCCAGTATTAGCAGCAAAACTGTCATTCATAAATAGAAATACAAAATGACAACACCTAGAAATAATCATGTTTCATAGGCAGGCAGACAAGCAGATAATACTTAACATCACATTATTAATGGATTTTCAATATTAGTACCTGTTGAAACCTCTCACATGGGAAAAAACTAGTATTGTTTACAAAGATCTCACAAAGGTACAAATGTCACTTGCCGCGTAATGTGCAGCTCACCATCAGATATGAGCCCAATTATATTTGATATAAAATTTAGCAACAAAGATGTTATGCATCATAATCTCTTCCAGTCAAATATCAGTCAGCAAATGCATTCTTCTAGTAATAGACAGCATAAAACATTGGATCGTAATCGTAAAGGTTGCTTCAGATCAAAATGGAGATACGGAATTAATTAAATAACTCATACTACAATGTTCTTTCCAAGCAACAAAATGAACAAACAACATCTCTGTCTCTGTATTCTAATGGTGACAAGAGCTATTCATTTTGCATGTCATTCATAGACAGTTAGCAGCCAAAAAAATCAGCCCCTTCCTCAACATCTTCAGTTTTGATGCCTCCACTTTGTGCCATGAGTATTCTATACACTCTCTTAGAACAGATCTCACCTAACCTCCTGTCTTCCTTGCCTAAAAGCCCTTCAATCATCAAATCTTTAAGAAGGAATTCTTTCTCGTGCAGCTGTTAAATCCAGAGGAAGAGTTCAGCATATTTTCAGTGTAATGCCATTTCTTGTCTTCAAATGGCACTTACCGATTTATTTGGATCCATGTATACATTCAAAAGAGATCTCATAGTTGGATACTTTTTCCAAATGGCAATTGCATATCTTGGTTGCACTTTAGGAATGGATATTAGGGCCTTCAACCTGCGTAAGAAGCAGCTGAAAAATGAGCATCATCCTTTATGCTAAGCATTTGGTCGGTAACAAAGAAAATTTACTGGTGCATCAATATGAAGAAACAGTGAACTGAAACGGAAGTATTAACAAAAACAAAATTAAATTGCAAACATTTTGCTAAAGAAGAAAAAAAGGAAGGGCCAAAAAATATTCACTGCTATGTTGACTCCAGTTAGGACATATACAATGATTACCACAATGACAAACTTGAAAGCTACAGCATTTTATTCATAAATATGAAAGGTGCAGCTTTGAGGCTGAACATACAAACATAGCCAGAACTCCGAAAAGCATACAGCAATGAATGCTGAAGCTGTAGAATTCAAAAATCTTCCAATTTCACAAAGAACTCTGGATACATGATGACAAAATCAATTATTAGGACTTTTAAGGCAAAAGGAAACAGTAAAGACTCTAAAACTGTCAAAAATAAGATGGCATGTTATCATGCCCTCTTACTACAACGATTAAATATACACCAACATATACTTTTTGATACATGTAAACATGCAAACCTGTATGCATACATCTCAATTTGCAGCCGTCGTCAAGATGCACATCTCTAATAGCACACACCCACATAAATTAACACATACATGTGCATATGCATAGAAAAATACATGTCTCTGCATATAGTTGCGCAGACAACCATGCACATACTATATAATTGTACACAAATCTTATACTATCTTATTTTCAAGTGGTAATTCTGCACTTTTTGGGATCTTTCATTAGAAAAACAATATGACTTCATCCATGAGAAGTTCCAACTCTTATTTAAATTATTTCTGGAAGTTGCCAATTCTTGTCATCTGCATTCTTTCCGTATTTAAGCAGACAGAGAGAGGGAGAGAAAGAAAGAGAGAGAGGGAGAGAGAGAGAGAGAGAGAGAGAGACTATATGTTTTTTTGTGGTATAAAAATAGTAGCGTGTTATAAAAAAGTTGTTGCACATCAAAGTTGGCAGACAATTTAAATATTTCACTGCATTTGGAATTTCTTCACAACCTTAGCTTTTCTCACGTGGGTGTTAGACTAATTAATGTGTTTATTAATTATACTTTATTAATTAATGTGTTTATTAATTAGTGGGGTTAGAATTTGTATTTTTTCTTATGTTTATTAATGTGTTTTAGTGACTAATTAATATCTTTTTTGAAGAAAAGGATTTTAGTGACTAAATATCAATCAGAACAAATTAACCCTTTGTGTCTCTTTAAAACATCGTTTAAGCATTGCTGCCACTAGACGGACTTGGTCTAGTACTGTATGCTTACCTTCACTTTGGTATCTGTTTGTTGATCTTTCTAATGAATAAACTTATGTCATGGACCTCTAGATTTGTACAGGTCTTATAACTGCATTATTTTATCCACAAGTTCACATTAAACCTTGATCTTTTCTTTAAAGCACATTAGAGAAACATACAACCCTATTTTGGTAGGGGGGCCCTCAACTTAGCATGAACAGAATTACAACCAAGGATTGTTGAACCAAGCCGAACCGACCGGTTCAGCACAAGTTCGCTATTAGAAAATGGTTTCGGCCACCTAGAGGCCGGAACCTAATTGGATTTGGCCACCGGATTTGGCCACCTTCCTATCACTCCAGGGAGTCAAAGGAGATATCCGCTCCAAATGACAAGGTGGCACAGATCCAAACTGCCATGCAGGCGAGCCAAGATGATCAGCGGCAGCAGAAGAAGGTGGCTAGGCATAGGGCTCAATTTGGATCCTCGTTCTACAAGTCAGGCTCCGATTCTACGAGCAGCAGGACAAATTCAGAGTTTACGAGGACCTCCTCAGTCAGAGAGGGCGTCAGCAGAGGCGGTGACCGGATTGCATCTATACTGGAGGCCTTTGATAGCAAAAAAGTCATCCAGAGAGATTTCACCAGGAGCGGCAACGCATGATTTAGATTCGCATGCCTTTTCCAGCAAAGAATTGAAGCAGCAAAAGGTTGACTCAACGCTGAAGAAGGATAAGAAAAAGGATATGTGGCGAGCTATTGAATTCCGATTCCACTTTAGCCACATTCCAGCGAATGTGGCAGACAATACGTACTACAAATCTGTCATTTCCTCCATATAGACTGTCAGTCCCGGTGTAGATCCTCCAAACCCGAAGGACATCTATGGTGAGCTTCTTGACAGCAATAAGAAGGAGCTAGAGAAATAGATTGCCTCCTTCCTCTCTCTCCCCCATCCCTCTCCCATAGTTCTAGTATGCTTCAAGTCGGTACGATACGTGCTAGTTCTATATGAACCGATGTCAGCTGGTACAATCCTCAATACGAATTCAGCGAATCTTGATATATATAGGTAGTTTAATTATCTTCTACCGGCACAAACCCCTTAAGATATAAATGAGAGGCAAGAAAGGTTAGATTCAACGATTGCCAAACCAAACTAACACTAAGCTGAGACAGTTCAACAAGTCAGGTCGATTTAGTTATAATATCCCTCCTTGATTTGATGATTCGAGAACCTCAAGGGCTCTCTCGTTTGCTCTCTCCTCCACCAGACGTCGCTTGCTCCCTCCATCTTTCATGCCACAAAGCTATCGCCGGTAAGCCTCCCTCCTCTCTCTCTCTCTCCCATCCTCTCTTTCTCAAAAGCTAGGGTTTCTTCTTATCAAGCAATCAAGGAGGATAAATCCCTTGAATTGTCCAATCCCCTGCAGTGGAGTGCTCTAAGGCCCTGCCTGATCGAAGAGGGGTGCTGCGATTCACATTCGGATTCTCCATGATGTCTTACCAGGAGAAGAAGCTCATCAATGGACCCATAACCAATAAGCCTCCCCCCTCTCTCAACCTTCCTCCCTCCCTCCCTTCCCCTCCCCCCCCTCTCTCTCTCTCTCCTCCCTCTCTATGTTTCGGTATGCCCCGACATGGCACAATATGGACCCATACCGTACTGAATTGATTGCCCACCAGAACGAGTCCTGATACCAGTCTGGTGGACCTTGGTTAAACTAATATCAAAAAGAAAAAGTTCCTAGCTTCAGAACTAGGTTAACATGATTCATTATTAGCAGTATGTCAATAGCTATCGCTTAAATGTTCTAGCAACAAACAAAGCATTAGACTTTCTTATTCTAATTTAGCAAAAATCGTTTGAGATAATGGAGGTCTAAAAGATCGGAAATAGAGACAAGGGCAAGTGAAAAGACAAAGTCATCACCCCTTGGTTATGTGGACCACTTAACCACATTGGGAAGGTTTATCACCTAAAGGAGAAATATTAAACAACTCTCAAGTGTTCATAACTATATGAACCTCACATCCACGCTTGAGCTCCTAAAGTACCATCTCAATTTGATAAACATTTATCCATTTCAAGATAAAGATTAATCAACCGTAAAGTATTCATTAACTATATTAACTAATATCCATCCTTGAGTCGTTAATTACAGCCTATTGCATATTAAGAGCTCCCACCTGTAAGCAACACCAAACTAAAAGGTGTTTAGAGAAGGTTGACGCTCAAAGTACATAACTAAATAAGAGTCTAGCTGAAATAATTTAGGCACTCAAAAAGACAAAACATTAATTGTCCCGGGCTATTCAGTCATGTACATTCATATATATAGACCGAGACACTTTTTAAGCGTGCATTTATGGTGTATGGATTTGAGCCACCATAATCCTACAGTTGCAAAAACACAACATGGCCATGTACATTGAAAATGAACACCATTCATCATGACAAAACAGTCCAAATTGCCCCAAAACCCAAAATCAAATGTCAAAGGTTTATAACCTGTACTTATAATGACCACAAATGTATAGTTGTCAATCATAGAATAAAAAATTTAAGCTATTTGCGATTTAGAAATGCATGAAATGAGTAAGTTTTGGGGGCTTAAGGGGCAATACTAGTTTCAAACCCTCAATCTGGCCTTCACAAGATAAAGCATGTGGCACTGAAACAGGCTGAAACCAATATTAGATGACTAACTTTTTATCTGTAAGCATTTCACAATGTTGATCATGTTCTACAGAGTACATTCTCAAATTGTAGGACTTACAATGCATTTTCGAACGCCAGCAGCGAGTAGAATTTGACTCAATGCATATGCTAAAGAAAAATGCATGCACACACACACACACACAGAGGAAAAATTTAGATCCCACATATGTATAAAGGAGTTGACCTATGCACTTTACCCAAATTAATGGATCTTAAATTTTCAAATGCCTCAAATTTAGTGTAAAATTTAAGGTGCTCTATGATAGTTGAATTGGCTGCAATCATTCCCACGCTTTTCTCTAAAAAAAGAGGCTAGATAATGGTATCTATACACCAGACAATGATGATCATCAGGTAATGTCCAATCTCCATATTTCAAATCCATTACAAGTTTAATGAACAGACTAACTTTACAAGGTTTACCCTCTTCAGATGTTGCTAAAGCAACAAACAACTAGAACTAATTATTAATATCAAAAGTTGATTATTCAGATACTAGATAAAGATTGACTCACCAGATATTTTTCTTAACAAGATTCCTGTCAATGAAATCCTTAGGAATGATGGACCCATTTGCATTTACAGTTAGCCATGTCAATTTCTTCCTGCAAGTATTGCACAAACAGTCACGACACAGATCAAATTCAATAAAAAAGGTCAAATTAAAATATTTTCACTTAAAAATATTTTCTCCTTCTCTTGGATTTCTAGTCCAAGTACCCAACTTTGTACTAGTTGGTGTTTGTTGGTAAGTCTTTTTTTTTTGAACTGCATGTTTGTTGATAGGGCATTTACATAATGCAATACATATGTTTAGATTTCATTCACCAGCAATAATATGTCTTCATTTTCCCTAAGCTACAAAACCAAAGAGTCAAAATTCCTGCTAAGTGTTCAAAAGATTCATACTACGAATACAAAGTAATTACAAGAAGCGCAAATGCCAAAAAGAATCATCAGTCCCATTTCCCAATTGATACAAATTTCGGAAATGATTTGTTACAATTTAAGTTTTTGTTTCTGTATCTTAAAGTATCATAGTGTACTTTTCAATAATATTGAATGTCCTTCCACACCGAATCATGCCAAGAATCAATATTGAAATATGCCAGACACGTGTCCCAGTTTCCCTCTCTTCCAATTGGGTGCACAGATGCCCCTTAGAAATCCCCCCTCTCATGTCCTCTCCACGACCCTCCTCTCGGCAATCCCTAATGGGCTCCCAACTCTCACTCTATCTCCCCTCCCCCACCCCCTCTCTCTCACTCATTCATCTCTCTGTCTCTTCTCTCAGCTGGGAACTAAGGCTGGCTTTTTTTTTGAAGAAGAAGGAGACAGGGCCTTAGCAATTGGATATGCCATCTTCAAGGTAAGCTCTTTTTCAATCAATCAAGGCACAATCCATGCAACTTAAAGCACGGAGCAACTAAAAGGACAAGCTCACAATGCAAAGAATAAACTGAAAAGCTTGAGTCTTTTGCACCACTGCCAGTGATCAGTACAAAATCATTCTCACAGCCCTTGGTGATGATTAGAAGCTGTACATTCATGGATCTCAAATCCTTCCATTTCTTCATTTTGACCTCTTGTACTAAAGCTCAATTAAATCTCTAGCTATCATGATTTGGTGAAGCCCTAATTTTCAAAGATATAGCAAAGGGAGGAAGAGGCAATATATCATAGAACTTATGGAGGTAATCAAGGCCATAGTCTTCAATTTCAGAACAAAAGAACATGGTTGACAGTTTTCCCACTTCCCAATTTTCCACCATTTTTTCACACAAGGACCCTCTATTTTTCAGTAAGGTCGTGATGGTGGAAACCTTAATCCTATTGCTTCATATATATAAGAGAAAGAACCACGATACAATGACATGCGACTATCATGACCATGATGATAGAAAAACTGGAGTAGCAACAACCTGTCCTTGGTCATTTGAACAATAACATGCAATTTCCTCTACTTAGACTCAAAGATGAATAGTTAGAGAAAACACCAAAAAGATAGAAAATGCAAGTAATTTTTGCTCTTACATTGTTATGGGGGCAAAGAACCTAATGTTAGTTTGTTACTGCAGATATAGCTTTTGGTTCTAGCCAAGGTTCACAACCCCATACCAATAACATGCTGGTACAATATCAGTATGCTGGATGTGGGGGTCAATTCGGTGTACCGAGACTTAGTCCACCCCCATACCAAAGTCTCGGTTCGGTACCGGCACTGCATGGTATGCCCAGTATGTGATATGCACCGATATGGCAAACCTTAGTTCTACCAAAGCCTGATTAGTTTTTTTTTTTCATATCAATACATAAAATTTAATGGAATTTAAATTGTCATGCAATTGCCTAAAGAACAATATTTGAACTCTTGAGCATCTTTTGGGTATTTTTTGTTGACAGGCCTAGAAACAGCTGCAAGGTTGTTGGTTCTTATTGCAGTGAACTCTTCGCTAGCACCAACCATAAGCCTACAAAGTATAAGAAAAGACTTGGCCACCTAACAACAGTATACAAATTGTTATGCTAGTATATTTTGCAAACATACTTGTACCTTCAATTATATAAAGTGATCCGTGTAGGCAAGTCATAGCAATGCCAACTTTAAAAGGTAGATATTCATGTAGTTTAAATAACACTCTACTTCTTACTGAGTATTGCAATATGTATTGGATATCTTCTTCTTCACATATAGAGAAAGTTACACTAAATATTATGGCCAAGAATTACCAATCCTATCAAGTGGTGAACATAAGTTTAACTTTTCACACATGTTAAGAAAATGACAAAAAAGGTTTCAAGGAAAAGCATAATAGAAGCAAATCCATCATATGAACTTAAAAGGTAGCCAGGCAGATCAACAACACTTAAAACATCTTAATTTGCTTTTCACTTGTATCAAGATTCCTCATAGTAATTTTTAGTAGAAAAAAAGCACATGCGCTTGAAGACTAGGTTAAAAAATGTCAGATGGTCAAACTTACTCACCTAAATTGGCAACTGGCAAGGCTAGATGTCAAACCAACAACATGTTCAGCTAGGTCAGCTTCATCTATGCATTGCCTTGAGTGCACTCTAGTATAATGAGTTGTCAATTTTGACAGAATCTGCAAAAGACCAAGTATTAGATATCTATCATATAACTTACTACATTGTGAGCAATTCAGGAGCCAAAATTTCCATAAAGAAACAAACCTCCTCAATTGGTGGACGTTTCCAACAACTAACATTTGATGGATTCTTGTACTGACTTTGTTCACTTAAAAATGAAAACAACTGGTGTTCAAATGACTGTAGCACTCAGACTGAGATCAGGGAAATAAATATAATAGAGCTGTGTAGAACGTGGAATGACAATAAAAAGAAAATTGACATACATGCAGCTCAGAAAATGGATATCTTTACAAAAATTAAAGACATAGATGATTATTAGATCCGATCTTGCAGCTCATAGAAACAACCAAAATCAATATGAAGCAGTAGATCACAAATGTAATGACTTTCTTACTTCAAAAATCTGAATTATACAGGCACAGGTGACTCTATGTAGCTAGGTACTTTAAAGAAAGAATATTCTATGAAGCATCAGATACTCATAACATGGTATGAATAATACAAAGAATTTCATTAGAAAGTCATTCCATTCCATGACTTAAACATGCATGTGAAGGAGATTAAACGTGAGTTACCGAAATTAATAAAATGTAGGAAAAGTAAATCCATCTTAATTCCTGTAAAATGCACCCGGTATGAATTCTGAAGTCAAGAAAGTACTGCTTCAATGGGCTTAGGTGATTCATAAATAAAAACACTAGAAAATTGATATATCAAAAAAAAGAAACCTTAGAAAATCAATATTTTATGTATGTGCACATGCATGTGTGTGCGTATGCATTTGTGTGTGTATGCATGCATGCATCTGTCTTTGCAGGCAGGCAGGCACACACGTGTGTACAAATATCTGAGTGTGTGTTTAAATATCTATTATGAGTATCTTACCTTGGCACTCCTTTAGATTTATACAGTCCAAAATTGTTGCCATAACCAAGACAGACAAAGAAATAGATGCATGAGAGAGAGAGATCGCTAATAAAATTCCACATGTACAAAACAAAAAATATGACAAATTGTACAACATTCTAATTTAAATTACATCAAAGAGGCAGACTGATCTAACTGACATGTTACACCATGCAACAAATGAAATAATAATGCTGAGCATATATAAATACCAATGCAAGGTCAAAAATCATAAGCTGCGAAAAGAGGAAGAACAAAATTATAGACAAGTGAACCAAGAATGACTGACCGCTTCTTGATGTAACTCATCAATTTGTTTGTCAGGTAGCAAATTGTGAATGATGGATAGTGACTTCGTACTCTATGGATGTGATCAATAAGAGACTCATTAATTACAAGATCACAAAATTCCTCTGCTTGATATACAAATAGTATGTAGGGCACTTCCGATTGCGCCGATGAAATCTGCATTTTATAGTCAGTGCCAAATAAGTGAAAAATGATGTAGTGTGAAATAATTGGCTTCTAAGCCAGGATAATTTAAAAAAAGAAATAGGAAGAAGAATGTAAAGTGTCCAATACCTACTAGAGATAATACTTGGAGAACAATAACAACAGTAAGAAAAAAGAGGATTCATTTTTGCAATGTTAAATAATGAATGACTCTATTGGTACCAGGATAAAGCATATGTAAATATGAGATATCAACACAATGAAACAATCAAACATCAAACTAACTAAATAAAAAAAATGATTAGTGCAATACAAGCTGCTACCTGATCTGCAAACACAAGGATAATGCAATAAAAGCAGGGTGGAGTACAAAAGCAACTAAATCTACCTGATATTGCTTGCTAAGTTTATTGTAAAAAAAGAAAAAAGAAAAGAAAATCCTAGGTAACCGTAACATATCACTTAATCAAATTTCATTTCAAATAATTGTATTATCAATGCTGCTATTCTAAAAATTCATCAAAGAAAAAGGAAATGATGGTAGAAGAAAGTATAACCAGATATCATGCAAGCAGCAATTTAAGATACACACCAAGCCAAACATCAGCGACTCCCACTTCATACCAAACCTGTCCCCTTGTATCAACACCAGTCACAATCAGTCCAGTATTTCCTTGCTTATCAATATATATAACAATATAAACTCTTTGTTATAAAAAAAAAAAGAATCAGTTCCCAGATGATAACAGAATCTCAGAAAAACCTGTAACCGACCAAGGAATTTATAACAGAAGAAAGTATTACCAGATATAATGCAAACAAAAGTCCCACACAATGGAACTAAACACTGGCCAGGATGGCTTCATACAAGTTTGCATTAATACCGATCATATCCAATCCAGTATTTCACCATGAACCAAAGTTTGACTGATTCATGGGGAAAGGGGGTGTTTAGCTGTGTATGCTGGTCAAAAGACGCTATGAAGGGGTGGTATGGGCCATTTTGACCTGGTATGTATCGGTATAAACTGTTCCAAGCTAATCAGAGTCATTTGAGTGCTATAAGACTCATCTAAGCATATCATTTGAATTTAAAAGTACATATAAAGATTTATGTTAAAATGACTTCTTCACCAGCACTCAAATTCCTCTTTCCAAACCAGTCTCGAAAGTAGAGAGAGAAAGAAAAAGAGAAGAATAGGGAAATATTGTAGAAGACAAATTAAGTAAGGTTCACTTGAAAATGTATTAGCTTTTTCATACCGCCAAGAAGGTATTTTTACATGTTTATGCATGTGTAACACAATAATCAGAAAAAAATGTTTGTGAAATTGATCATACAAGAATAGTTGATCAAAGGACATCTTAAACGAAGTCAATCTTTTCATTTTTCCCGATACTTTTCCTCTTCTGTTTTTATTATTTTCAGCTTAACACAAGACACTCAAACTTGGTTCATAGACTAACGTAACTGACCCATGTACCAGCAAGTACTAGTGCAGGTATTGCAAACCAGCCATGACTGATGCAGCAGCCAGAACTGCATATAAATTTATTGGACAAATGATTTCTACACATGCACAGATGTGCACATAAAGAACATGTAACAGAAAAAAATAATTAAATAAGATCTAAAAGGTTTAAACTAGCTTGTTCTGCAGCAAAATGGAATCCATTTAGTAGCTAGAAGATGAAATAAAACAAGGTAGAACACAAGCAAGTTAGCAAGCTTTTAAGATCAAGTACCTGAGCAATTTGGTCAGGCACATTCATTTTCCACATAATTGACCTTTCGATTGGATTAGAGGTTATACGAAAAGAAAGACCTTTTTCCGCAAACCTGGTGAGAAGATGTCCTGAAGTACAACAAGATAACTAACTTGATGAAATTCATGCAAACATTCAGAGAAGTATCTGATAGTTAAAGGATTTGCCGTACCTCCAACTAGCCCATTTTCAACAACTTTAGCATCAAAATCAGCTACAACAGATTTTAGCGCATATTTCCCCCTTTCCCATTTCTGCTTTTCCTTCACCCATTTTTTCATCTCCGCTGCTTCAGCTTTCAAAGCTTCTTTCTGTAATTTATCTTGCTGTACAATAAAATCAGCAGTCACTTACCCTGAGCTATGTGATTCATATTCATAATTCCATAGTTCAGCAACAATGCTTAGTCTGCCTGACCTGCCTCTTTCTTTTTCGTTCTTCAATAGCACGAGCTTTTTCTTCTTTCAGTTGCTTCTTCCTCGCAGCTGGTTCATTCTTATTATCTTTAGCAGCACCAACTGCTGCATGATTTCCTTTCTGCTTTGCAGTACTATCTAATTGCCCCAACAAGTTGTGCTCCTCCTCATAGCTTGCAGCCTGCTATAGAGACTCAAGATTCCATGTTGCTTTATTATGTATTATAACTAGGATGTGCTTCCATATGGGGGGAAAACAATCTTTAATTAATAATAATATTTAGAATAATTGATCTAGTCAAACAACAGGTTGGTACACAACCAAGATTCATAATCAATGTGTGCAATTCATAGTCAAGATCCACTAAATGCAAAGGAATTAGGGACATCTTTAAAAAGCGTCCGAGATACACAACCATGACCCACCAAGGTCAATGCCAATGAACTCAGAAATATGGTGCCCTATTGACACTAAGAAAAAAGCTGATAGAAAGAAAAATTCAGAACTAGTAGCAGGAAACATCTACCTAGCGCAACGTAACTGCTTCAAAAACTCCTTGGAAATTTAAACCTTGGCCTGCTTCTTAAGCGCTTCCCTGCTTCTTCAAGAGTTCTTAAATTAAACACTTCCCTACACCAGCAACCCGCTCCTGATCCCACTCTCAATTCTGGCAACTAAGGTTAAGATTTCAGATGGCCTAAGTGCTTAACTTAAAGTAACATCTGATTACTTGAATCTTCCAATGGGCTAACTAGTTAGATACCATTTAATGTTGCTTATTTGTTCTCACTTCTCACCTTGATTCATCACTTTTTTTGTGAGATTTTTATGGTTCTTTTCTACTAATGCAATACTCACTGTTTGATATATCTCAGTGAAATTTATTTGGTTGACAAAAAAGAAGAAAATTCAAACACCTTCATCATTTTGTTTTATGGCTAATATATGCTGTCGAACAGTATTTAACATGTAACGTCATCAGATATTTGTTCATGGTGATGCATATATGTCATAAGAGAAAGAAACCAAAATTATCTATCAACATAAGAATCCAAGGTAGAAAATTCTTGAAACCCAAAATTCTGGAGATTTTATAATATTTTCAGCCACTTCTACCATGTTGATCTTGTCCTCTAGCATGCAACTCAACTGAGCTTAAACCCTCAGCACCAAATACACACATGCATGTTATGCATGTTTGTGTGTGTGCATGCACGTGCGTGTAGCACAACCCACAGCAATTGAGTAATTAACTTACCACAATTTTATGCAAGCTGGAGTCTGCTTCATAAACCTTGGTCACATGCTGCATTTCCTGACTATGAGTGCTGCAAAGGATAAAGATACATCTAACAATATTCCCTTCAAATGATATATTGAATGGACCTGTGGCTTCCTCGTGATCTTGAATGAAATACTGGCATGATAACATAATATTTATGAAGACCAACAAGAAAGTATCTCAATATGCTCAAAGATTTGTATTCGCGGGTGGGATGTTTGATTGCAGATGTGTATGAGACCCCCCAAAAACCATGTAGTTTCTCAGCCATATTGCAGGCCTGAATAACCTAATGAATCTAAAATATTTGCAATGGCCAAAAAGCAACCAGATCAAGTTGGCCAGGTGAGTCTGGGTCTAAAAATCAGATCTTGGTTAGGTTGGGCCTAGGTTCAGATCCAGTAAAAGGAAAAAGGAAAGTATACAGTTATTCTGATAAGACATGGATAAAACTAATAAGATATGAAAACTAAAAAAAATGGTGTTGGCACAGAAAGCTACCAAATTCACCAGGTTGCACTTCAAATGTAATTGAATCGTCGACTTATGAATGATAATCTTAATCTAAATACTCAACCTAAAAACACAAATTTGCAACAGGGTGCGACCAAGGGGTTAGCGTTTTCAAAGTCATGAGTTTGTAGGTTGAGTTGAGTCAAACCTAGCTACGTTGGGACAGGTCATCTAATGTATGACTCATTTTAGATCTAAGTTAATACAGGGTATGTTAAACTAGCTGGTAGGCAGAAAATGGCCCAAAACCAACCTGGTTTTTGAAATAATCCATTTTCAGACCTGGACCCAAACTGCTGGTCTAAAAAACTGAGTCAGGTTGGGCCTAAATGGATTAGTCATGTGTTGACCTGACTCATTTGGATCAATTTTATAGCTTGACATGCTTTTCTTTACCTAATGCTGACCCTCCACACTTTCTAGAACGACCTAGGATTGGCATTGGCAGTGCTAAAGTGTTAATGCCAGCCCTTGACCCAACTGTGATAGATCAACAAATCATCCATCAAAATTCAAAAAAGTTGACCAATGACTGTTCATGAAGGCGAAGACATCAACTCTCAAAATGCAAAGATTTTGATGGTTGCTCAGATAGATTCTTAATCGGTATGCTGAATTTGTTGATCAGAACTCACAACCAGCTTTCTAGGTCACTAGGATTCCTTGGCTCCTCCTAACCTCCTTTCTCACACACCATTCTTCCAACGGGATCCACCGACATCTAGAATGTTAAATTCAATTTCGATGGCTCAGTAAGGCAGGGTTCATCCAATGCAAGCTTCATTATTTGTGACAAGCGCTGTCGAATTGTGGTTTGCTGAAGCTGTGCTGCTAACAACTTTGTTCTGAACTCATCATTTACTTGGTTTAAGGCGGGCTCTGCCATGATTAGTTCTTGGATACTCACCAGAAAAACCATGAGATACCAACAATCACTTCTTGACTTGCAGCAGGGGTCCTAGCTTGTATCTCCCACAATGGTAGGGAGGGTAACCAACCAAGTGGCTGGCTAGCCTAGGTACCAATGATTGAAGCGAACCCACAATCTGGATCCACCACTTCCCTCAACGCCTCCTAACCCTGGCAAAGGCTGATGCCATTGTATTTTTGTTCATTCTGCTTAGGGTGCTTAATTTCTAGCCAAGGCAAAACTAGCATCAACCATCTATCTTGGTGACCAGTTACTAGTCAAGGGCAATTCTAGAAAGAAGAACTTGACATGTACCTAGGAGGCCAGTTGATTGATACCTTATTGAACATGCATTTGAAGTTTATGTACCCTAGGAGAATCAAATAGAACAGTATTCTGAATCCAAAATAAAGGAACTCACAACCAAAATGTTCCTTGTCATATTAAGGGACTCAGCTTAGTAAAGTCAATCTAAATGAATGGAAAGAAAAATTATGTGACCAACACCTCCAATGGCCTCATCTCATCATTCAACATCATAATTATTAAGAATGAAGTTTACAGGGACCGGTGAACCCTAACTATAAAGGTCAATTAGTAACTGAATCTGAAATTGGGTGTGTAAATTGGAATCAATTAAAAATCCTACCTAAACTCCTTACAACAAATATAATCAATATTTGATGACCAAAATGTCTTATCGGGCATCAACTTACATATACTTAATCGAACAATACAGATATACATAAATTTCAATGTACCAAGCATATGTTTGATCAATGCATAGATTTAGGAAACAACAGAAGTTAATGCAATCAAAAGTGAGATGAGCTGCTAATGTTATTATTGAAAAAGAGAATCTACACATGGACCATTAATGGAATCATTTAATAGTAGGAATTAGATAGTACTATTCATTAAGATCTTGATATTTCCTTTTACAGAACTAGTGTTTCACATTAATGTCTCAGTCTAGCAAAAAGAGAGAAGAGAAGCTTCTTATCACTAGCTAAAAAGCAAATACTTAACAATGAACGAAAATGCATTCTCCTAAGTAGTAAACTCTCACTCATGTGAACTCGTTTTTTGGGGAAGGGTTTTCAGGGAGAGAAGCAATGCTAGGAGAAGTTATCATTCTTGTAAGTAGTAAAATGGCATAATTATAGCTGTCAGTGATATCATTATTTATTTACTTTTCTTCAATACACAGCTTATACATTCAAAGAGGACAAAATTAACATAAAATTACCTGGAGAGTAGAATCTTCTGCCAAGGTATGACCATGTGGAGGGCTGTCTCCAAGAATCTGTATGAAGTTTGTGGCACCTGAAAATTTACAGACCATCGCTAAATCAAAATAACCACCAAGAGACATGATTGAACTACCATTTGCTTTCATCTCAAAACATTTTGGAAAGCTCTAATTTCTAGATTACATACCTCTGCTACCATCAAACGATCCATGGTTAGTAATTCTAGGAATAACTTCATCATTTGTATCATTTCTGCCTGAAACAGCTTTATTTATTGTCAAATACAATCTGGAATGGTCTTTTCCAGAGCCGGTACCTACTGGACTTTCCACCACAGGGAAGTCAGAATTTATCTCTGAGTGCTCTGCCACTTCACAAGCTGCAGTCATGGTTCTTAAATTTTTTGGACTTCCCTCATGGGCATTGCTTTCTGACTCGTTGTCTGACTCCAAACATATTAAACCAGTAATTCCTGTCAAACATAGTGATGAACGAAGACTGCAAATCAAACAGGGTAATCATCTTTAGATAGGATGGGGCAGAGATATCAATCGTCTTTAGATAGGATGGGGCAGAGATATCAAACAAAACATAAAGGGAAACAAGTCTTGTCACCACATGATAATTGATTTACAACCTGATGACATGGGATGCTTCACAAACATAAAGTTAAGTCTCATTACAGGACCCCGTACCAGTAATGTAGATGTACGGGCCACGTCGATACAGAATATCCCCATATTGACACATGGTATGCTGTTGGAGTTAGCATAATAGTTGCACCATGTGTCAGTATGCACACAGTTGGCATGGTATGCCTATATTGGGGGTGTCATTACACCCCATACCAGATAGATATGGTATGCCCCTAACCAACCAGTACAGGTCAGTACTTCAAACCATGCCAAGAACAATGATCCCCAAAAGAGTGAGCATAAGGCTTAGTAAGGAGTAATGAGAAAGAAACGACAGACTTAGTCAATGCCAATTTCAATCCACAAAGCCTAAAAGCATGACACATTTAGGTATTCAAGATATGACCAGGCAATATAAAAAATAAATAAATAAAAGTTAATAGTCATCAGCTTTGAGAGTGAAGTGAGGAATAACAACCATCACTATGCTGTAGGGTGCATATCTTGAATTTTTTTTTTTTTTTAACAAAAAGAATAACTACACTAGAGGAGGAAAACAAGACGAAGAATGGCATTATTACAATCGTGAGATGGGTCGGTGAGGAAATGAGAACAGCGGCTTACACCATTAAGGGTAGGTGGGGATCAAGGTTGTCAATATGGCTACATGGTTTCTAGGCACCTCCACGGCTCCACCTCTGATGCAATCAAGTAGACTTTTGTCTAGACAAAGCATGTCATAATTCTAAAAGCATGGAATTTGTAAAAGGAATAATTTACTAGTTCATTCATGTCAAAGAAAAAATATTGTAAACATAAGAAGAAGCATATGCACATTGATTTTAAGAGTAATGCGTTGCATTCTCTGCAGCGCTAAACCAAATTACAAAACAGTAATATAATGATATTATTTCTTTTAAAGCTGATACATGCTCACTGAGATATTTCTTTGAATGAAATTCCATTTCAGCAGATAACAGTAAAGAAGAGGGGTTAAAATAACAAGTTTTGAAAATATTCAAAAAAGCGTTATAACATGGCCTTCCTCATGCATGTCAAATTTAAATAAACATCAAATTTTCAGTTAATATAGTCCTAGCTTAGCCAGCTAATTATGCATCACAACAATGCAAACATTGCTTTTTACACCATACTAAATGGAGGGGAACAAAGAAAAGAAACATATATCAGAGCTAGCCAATGCAGAAAGACCCTTCACACATCCACATGAGTTACCCTTAATGCAAATGCTGACCAACAAATACGCATTGTCTACAAAATTTCAGGTATCATGGTTCTTCCATCAGAGCTTCATACATCAAACCACACAATTAAATGATTGCATATACGTGTGAGCATAGGCAACCTCAACATCCTCACTTAAGGAAACAGTCTGCCATGACTATCCTGCTAAAGAACAGCACATGACAACTGAAAGAGTAAAGAAAACATCACGATTCTAGGGTGGAAATCTCAATGTGTTTGAAAAAGAAAAAAAAAAAGAAAGAAAGAAAAACATTCTGTAATTATCATGCAACTCTAAGAATTTGGACTTGCCCTGGCTAGCCTATTTCTAAGTGCCCCTAGCATTTTGCAGAGCAGGATTGTCTAAGAAACCATAAGCGTGCACAGACATGCAAAGCTTGAATGAAATTTTTCTAAAAGTCTGGTATCATTCTGAACACCCGTATGGTCATACTCCAACTTAGACGACTTCTTTCCTCATATTTTCAAACCCAAACCCTTTCTTGGAGGACATGATCTTGGTTAGAAATCAAATCCACATCTGAATGCAGTCGGTGAAAGGAAGATTTAAAAAGAAAAAAGAAACATCAAAATTCTAGATACATTCAATCTTGCCCAAATACTGACATCTTACTCCAAGAAGTATCCACAGAGCATAAATCTTCAGAAAAAACAAATATCGCTACAAGAAAAGAAGATGCGAGCAAGAGGTCCAAGATGTGATCGTTTTTCCAGCACAAACATCGCGTTTGATTCAAACAAGCATAGAGAAGAGAAAAGAGCAGGTCGGTGGACTAACCGGAGAATTTCCCCGACGAACCGCTTGCTGGATTGGAGCGAGCAAGGGTACACCGAACGATGGAGGCATCGGAGTCGAAGTCGTGATCGGCTGGGACAGGGGTTTCGGCCACGAAGGAGGGGGTGGGGTCCCGATTGGGCTTCCGAGGGGTGGGATCGTCGTCAATCACAAGAAGGAGTGGAGGCACTCCTCCAACTCCACGGCCACCGGCGCCGCTGCCATGGTCCAACTCTAGCCTCTTCTTGAGAGGAGGAGGGGATGGAGAGAAGGTGGTCGCGTCGTCGTCGCGGTCATTGTGGTCGTCATCGGATGGGATCTTGACGGCGAAGGGCGGCGGGCAGTGGTGGCCCATCCCATCCGACGCTCTGGAACTCTAAAGGGAGTCCCGTGGGGACGGCAACGGGAACGGGAAAAGGGAGGAAGGAAGAGGACTGGCAGAGAGAGAGAGAGAGGGAGAGAGGGAGGGAGCGCCGTTTTAATTTTTCCCTGAAGGCGGTTAGGGCGGACACGATAAGAAAACAAATACCCATCATAAATAAATAAATAAATAACACCTATAAATCAAGAACTTTTCGTACCAACATAACCGTCAATTTTGTGATTAAAAAAAAAAACGCACAACATCATCTTCCTTTCTCGTCAAGCCTCTTCATACGCCTTCTTTCTTGTCAAATGGTCTCTCTATAAGATCTTTCTTCTCCTTTTGACCGCTCTTTCTCATCCAAAATTTTTCATTTTTTTAGAATTTTTGTACCTACTAGATCAATGATATATATATAATTTTTAATATTAGAAAAAGCTAGAAAACTATATATTATGTATTAGTATTGATGAACATTATATTCTAAAAATTGTGTATCGATTTATCTAGAGATGTGTATTAGTTTGCTAGATGACTAATTTACTTATTGTATATCATGTGATCATATAGTGTGTAGTGGTAACAAATATGTTTTGAAAAATATATATTGATTTATCTAGAGGTGTATATTGGATTTCTGATGAATGAATATCAAAGAAGCTTGCAGCATGCATCAGCAAGTCGACAAGTATGTATCATCTAGCCATGTAGTATGTAATAAGGTTATGATGAAATGCCTGGATTATACTAAAAAATAATTGAGCATAGATCGTCAATCAAAATGATTGTGGGATCAAGATCATGGCTTGTAGTTGTGCTTTTGGATTCTTGGCTTATTGGTCTTTTGCAAAAAACTTAAAAAGTTAAGAAGTCCTTCAATTTTTTTTCATATCCCAATTAAAAACTTTATTTCTTAAAAAATTATTCTTGGTGCACAACTTTAGATCTAGTCTCTTGTCCTATGCCAAACAGGGTCATGGAGATGAGGATGGGTTAGGTAATTAGGTTTTGAGAAGCACATGGGTACCGGCATCAACACCCTCAACTATTCAATTATGAAGAGTGCTATCAAGTTGGGTTAGGTCTGGGTTTTTGCTCCACCCAAACCAATACTCGAGGTTTTAGGCTTCGACTTTTGTTCCAAACACAGTCCGTAGAATGATCGGATAAAATTCAAGGTTGGGTCATAAAAATATATATTGGTTCGAGTGAGACGGTGATAAGATCTAGGTACCCCACTGGGGTATTAAATATTATATTTTTAAAGAGTTAACAACCTAAAATAATTTATTTTTTGAGAAATCTATTAATGGTGCATCTAATGTGCACTATAGAAATTAAATCATAGAAACAAGCATTTGATGGTTTACTTAGAAAATAATTGACAAAAAATTAAGAAGATACATTTTACTTAGAGTCAAGTATAACCATCCAAACATATTCTAGCAGACCATTACCTTTTATTAATAGAACAAAATTTCATATACTAATATATCATATGTAGGTATGTACATACGCCTATGAATGCAAGTACATGTATCCCCCAATGCTTCACGAGCTCATACTTACCGGACTGATTTAATTCGTGTTCACGTGTTCTTGGTTCGGGGATCAGATTAACCTTGTAGCGCGAGGGCTTGCTTAGGCGGATTACAGAGGCACCGGGGTTCATCCAGTCTGCGGCCCACCACGCCCGCCCCCAAAACCCCATCTCCTGCGTTACAAAGAGAGGCGGTGTGAAAGCCTTTGCTACTAAATTCCAATACGGTTCGACGCGCACGCGGCACGCCCCCTTCTCCTCTTTGTCCCTCGCGCCTGGGAAAGAGAGAAATCTTCTCTCTCCGATGGCATCGTCGTGGTGCCTCTCCGCCGTCGCCGCCACCCCCCTCGCCTACCCGTCGCCGGCGGCGTTCGGGATCCTGGGCGTCCGCCGCCAGAGGAGCGCAGGCGGCCTCCCTCTCTCCCCGCTTCTCCAGAGGGTCAAGAGGAGTCTCGTGGTCTGCATGGCCCCGGAGGAAGAGAAGATAACCCGCCGTTCCCCTCTCGATTTCCCCATCGTACGTCTTCCCCTTCAATTCTTCTCACCTCAATCCATTCCATCATTTCAGTTGATGAAAGTCTTTAAAATTCCATCCTTTATGCCATCATGACATAGATTTTGCTTCCCCTTGGCGAGTATTTTGAAAGTTATTTAGATTTTATTTGCTGAGTTTCTTTTTCCTCCTCTAGACAACTCGTTGCTTGATATTCTGGGAGAATTAACTCCCAGACATACTGCGTTATGAACAATCGGTCAGATTTCTGATTCAATTGCCATCACAAATTTAATAGATCAATTTATATCGTGGTTGAAGCTGGAGTCCATCTAGTTAGAGTTGTCTTTTACAATTTACTTTCTTCTCTTTTGGGCTTTATATATCGACGCTACAGTTTGAGTCTTTGCTTTAATTTCACCAAGGAAAGAGATTTATCTATAGTCAGGGTTTTGGGTCAAGAAGAGATTTGTGGTCCTAGGGTTGGATATGCAAGGAATTATGCGGCTTTCATTCCTGACCTGCTCGTAGCTAATGTGAGAGGGCTTCCTCTGCGACTGGACTAAACAGTCCGATGCAGTTAATAATGCACAGGTTTGATATGGAGATGCAGATTCAAAGAGGAAAGAGAAAAGGAGTCGAGAGAAAGATCTGGATTTTAAAGTTTAGTTTATGAGGACTGGACTGCACGCTTGATATGGGGTTTACTTTTGTTTTATCAAAATAACAAAGTCCAAAGAAAAAAAAATCTGAAAGAACATGAGATGCATGGAGCACTAGGGGGATGCAGTCAGTTTGCTTCAAAGAAATGAAAAAAAAAAAGAAGAATTTTACATTCCCTTTACCACCAAGTTTATATGATGCAAGCCAGAATTGATAGAGACCAAAATCTGGCTGTGCAAGATTAGAGTGCACCTGGGGAAGCAAAAGAGTTTGCCTAATTCAAATGTGCAAGCGACTAGGTCAAGGATGCCTGTGAGTGGCACAAGGAGAATCCAAGCAGGATTGGAACAATCCTTCTAGGATAGGAATTAGGTTTCTTTAATACCCCAAAAAATATAATAATTTTTTTTTATAATAAACTTTGGAAGCAAGAAAATAAGACAATTGAACTAGACGACTAATCTAGAAGCAAAAAGCAAAGACAAAAAGCTAAACTAGGATAACTAGCTGGAGTCTCACCGATCGATCCTCTTGATCTGTCTAGTCACATTGATCTTTCTTGAGCGTCTCACATATCCATCGACATCTCACATGCTTTTTGCAAGGTCTTCTAGAATCATAGAAGAAGGAAAGATATTCTTTAAGTTGCACGAAGGTTATCATGGAGTCGCATCACAGCAAGATGAAGTCACACCAGCAAAGAGAACACTCAATGAAAGCTTCAAAATTAAGTAGTACTCAATATAATCCAACAAGGGAGAATATGATAGATTGGCTCTGCTAGAGCCTCAGAGTAAAGTGCGTTTGAGTAGTAGGTCGGCGGGCTTTGACTCAACTCTTCTCAAAGAGCTAAAAAGTTAAGACTAGTTTTATGATGGAGTAAATGGGCCCAAGAAGAGCATTCAAGTGAGATTTCCATTTGCATGAACTGAAGGAGTGATGGGATCCACCATTTGCAAGTGAGAAATGGTGCACAAGGACAAAGTAAGATAGGAAGAAATGATAGCGATCACTTGTAGTCCTAGTCTAGATTGACTTCCTCCAGAATCTACAAGGGCTATTTATAATGTATTGTAGGGTTCGTACATTGATAGAAACTCGTGGAATCTCTTGGAACTCAACTAGGACTCAAACAAAATTGCAAAAGAAGGTTTCAAGGAACAAAATCTTTGTCTTAAGGGTGTTTTGGATGCTAAAAATCAACCACCAGTGATCTATCTGCCGTTGGTTGGGCACACATGGCATACTTGTTATCCAAAGACTCTTAGGTCAACTTAGACTCCAAAGTTGTCGATGGTGCACTTGTCACTGTCTATATCCTAATGATAGTAGATGCTGGCCATCAGTTAACAATTTTGGACATACTAACATAGCTTCAATTTTCTAGACATAACTTTATCATCCAATCTCCATTGATGTGATTCAGGATGCGGTGGAAAGCTTACTTGATGCAGGATGCACTGAAAATGATTTCATGCCAAAACTTTGTCTATGCGAACTATGGTGATCTTTTGACTAATGTACACTTAACTGCTACTAAAGCTGCAAGTTGACTCAACTTTTAAAACTATAAGCCTGTTGGACACTTGTGAGTCAAGCGTCACCTTCTATCCTTCCCTTAGCTAGACTAAGGATGGTCTGAGAGTCATCCAGGGGTCTTATGACAATGAGGGTGTAGGTTCAGCCTTTAGTCGTGTTCTAGTATAATTTTCGTTGCATCTATGTCATATTCCACCTCCATGTTGATGTTTGACCTTGTTCATCCATCCATTGAGGTCCTTTATTTTGAAATTTGATACAATAGGGACTAGGTCTTGTAGCCTTATGATATTGGGTTTTTAACTTGCATCATTATGCTATCACGTTATTAAATTTATTAGAACTAAACTCTAAATGGTTATTTGGAATTTGAACGATTAGCGTCATTAGATTTTGATTCATCCATAAATCACCCTAACGAACAATTTGCCACCTATATTAATAATTGCTATTTTCTCAACTCAACCGTTTTGAAAGTTGCTTTTTACAACTTCCATTGATGTTACATCTTTTCGAGTAAAATAGTAGGAGATAAGCAGAAGATTGCCCACCCAAACCCTTGTTAAGGAAATGAAAACATTACAACACATTACACGATGATGGGACAAAGATGCATCACAAAATATGACCATGTTTACCAACACCAATTTTAACCCTTTGGCCTAGAAATTGAACATCTATTCTTACTTGTTAACATTTGTTGTTTCTCCTCCGCTTAAGCTTTCATTCATAAAAGTGACATTATTTCTCTCTTCTACTTATTTTTAATTGCATACGTCATGGCTTTAGCAAAAAACAACATAAATCCATCATTTTGTAATATATCAGACATTTGATTTGCTTTGGCACTATTTATGCCTATAGCTGCCCAATCCATATGACATTGTATGTCTAAATGCGCTACTAAAATCTCATCATCTAGATTGTTTGCAACAACCAGTGACACCTCTTGGTTCTTATCTACTCAGTGCTATTCTATTAAACTTGATTTGGTTTGTCTTTTTGTTATTTCTGAAGAATGTGCTCACATATCTAGAATTATCACACTATGGCATTCCTTTGCTTCAATTTGTTGTTGCTTGCTTCCTTTTTAAAGTATGCATGGTTTTGTCCTTTACCTAATTTTTAGCACTTGTTAAGGAAGAAGTAAATCATATTTGCTACTTTGATCACTGGACTCTTAGTATCAGATGATCTAGATAATTGTGATGATGTGGTAACTGAAGTTGAATTGCCATATCACTTACTTATTGTGGGTTCCTCCACTTGAGCTGATCAACAAGAGTATAATAGTGATCATGTGGTGACCGGTGACCCCCCCCCCCTTCTGTCTACCACACCTCTACTATTTCAGTGTTATTCCAAAAGATTTACTTTTCTGGCTTTTGGAAAGGTGTCTTTCGGTGAGCGGTGACTTTCGGGATACTTTAGGAATATTGTTAGAGTTCTAATTGTAGAAATTTCTTCTATTATATTTGATTATACGATAACTGTTCTTCTTTGCTTGCTTAACATCTGTCATCTTTGTCTACATTAGGCTACAGCATGTCTATGATGTTATGGTCATGTCATGACCCTTACTAGACCAAGAATATTGTCAGGATGAGGATTCTTCATTTTTGAGCTTTATATTGGTGACAATTTCCCATATATCATGTCTTGTAACTCCCAGTTTCAATAATGACCTTGTGAACCTTCTTTCTATGGCATACACGGTCCCAAATATCCACTTTTCAATGGTTCTTCTGTGTTCTTTTTTTTTTTTTTTCTTTTTTTTCGCTGTTGAAGGCTCTTCTACATCACCAAGTGTATACAGTCATTTTGTTAAATTATAACCTGCTTGGCTGCTTCCTCCTTGGCCAAAAGTTGTTTGCGTCTGTCGTGGCTGGCAGAACACTTCGACAATCTATTTGATATGCATATATTTTTGCATTTGAGAAGAAATTAAGATCCGTACTATTGCTTGTTCTCATTAGTTTTTGGATAAGTTGTAGACTCCAAAATAAAAGGACATTCCCTCAATATTTGTACCCTTTGATCTCACATCTGTATTTTGAGAGATTCCTATATGAGGCCTAATTTCTACTTCTGGCACAACCCTGTTCCTCCTGCTGATTTATCACCTTTCTCCATTCAAAGCATACCTGTAAGTCCGAGGACATCTAGGACAAATTCTACCTTGGATAAGTCATCTCAAGCAATTTAATTGGTAAAACTGGTCAGTCTAAATTATAACTAGATCATCCCTCTTGCAAAAGGGTGTGAAGAGATATTGGATTAAATTGGTTTACTAGCCTATTTAATGAAATTATAAACCCTAACAAAATGCTAGATGGTTGGAAAAGTATTGTATTACCTTTCTATAAGTATAAATGTGATGTACAAAACTTTTCTAAATATCTAAGAATTAAGCTTTTAAGTCACTATACAATTATGAGAAAGTGTAATTGAACAAAGATTAAAAGTAATAACTGTTCAAGTAACCAATTTGTATGCATGTCTAAAAGATCAACAATAAAAGCTATCTTTTTACTTAGATGATAGAAAAATATAGAAGAAAAGGGAAAAAGATTATACATGGTCTTTATTAATTTAGAGAAAGCTTATGATAGGGTGCCAATAAAAATGATTTGGTAGGCTAGAATTATGTATATAAATGGTACATTGGAATAACCTAGGACATGTATGCTCGGGCAGTAACAAGTGTTAAGAGTTGTATTTTCCAGTCACAAAATGTTTACATCAAGGGTCAGCAGTATCTCTATCTTTTTGCATTAGTTATAGATGAACTCACAACTAATATTCAAGAAGGTGTACCATGATGTATGTTATTTGCAGACAATATAGTGTTCTTGATGAAAAGAAAATTGTATTACATATTAAAGTGGACTTTCGGAGAGAAACTTTTAAAAGGTAAAGGCTTGAAAATCAGTCGAACAAACATAGAATATATGGAATGTAAATTTAATGAGAATGAAAATGAAGAAGTAATATTAATTAATGATACCATAGAATGACCTATCTCATTATTTAGGATCTATGCATAAAATAATCAGGAGATAGATGAAGATATATGTAATAGAACTAGAGCTGGTTCAATGAAGATGAGAGGTGTATTGGGAATATTGTGTGATAGGTGCATACCTTGCGGACTCAAGGAAAAATTTTATAAACTAATAGTAAGGCCTGCAATGTTGTAAGTGTAGGGCAACAAAGAAACTACATGAAAACAAATTGAGTATGGTAGAAATGAGAATATTTAAGATGAGTGTTTGGTAAAACTAAAAGGATAGACTAAGGAAGAATATATTAAAGGAGCTGTAGGGGTTGCACAAATTAAGGACAAATTGATGGAAAATCGATTGAGATGGTATATGGACATCTAGAATGAAGATATGTGGATTCTTCTGTAAGAAAAGGTACTTTAGTTTATGTTGAAGGTTGTAATAAAAGGAGAGGAAGAACTAAATTAATATTGATGAAGATTGTGAAGAATGATGTGGAAAAGCTTAAAATGACGTCAGAGATAATTCTAAATAGGAATACCTAGCAAATAAGAATCCATAGTGCTGATCCCAAGCAGTTGGGGAATGGCTAGATGATTGTGATTGTAACTGTGATGTGCTATATATTTCTAAGAAAGAGATAATATATAGAGTATATAGGATGGATGGTAATGCTTCATAAAGGGGCGCCATTTCTATTTCTGCTACTTCTCTGTAGAACTTAGGACCACTTCAGAGAGAGGCATCTTAACCTTAAATGATACAGCTAAACTTTGACTTCTCCAGTAATGCTGAATGTACATGAGTCTGTGGTCTGTTAATTTGCTTGTACCCGGCTCTATGTGATTGTGCTGACATGTCAGAATGTCTATCTTTTCATGATACAATTTAATGGAAAATGCTTATATCAACTTTGTTGGCTCAGTGTGCCAATCAAGAAAGCGATTTGTTCGGGCAGCCTTTTCTGTTTATGCTACTTCGTTGCAGAACTTAGGATTACTTCAGGTAACCTTGAATGATGCAGCTAACTTTGGCTTCTCCAGTAATGCTGAAAGTACATGGGTTTGTAATCTGTTAATTTGCTCGGTAAACCTTGCTCTATGTGATTATGCTGACATGCCAGAAAGTTATCATTTCATGAGACAATTTAATGGAAAACACTCAAGGTGCCAACCAAATGAGTTATTTGTTTCAAGTCTAACAACATTTTTATATGTGTATTTTGTATAAACAAAATTGATTCTTTAATACCTTCTACAATGTTTTGTTCGTTCATGGGATGGACAATCATCTATTTGTTTGAATACATAATGCAGGAGTGGGAAAGGCCAAAGCCTGGAAGGAGACCTGATATATTCCCCCAATTTAGCCCAATGAAAACTCCATTGCCACCTCCCTTGCCGGCAGACCCTCCGGAAGAGGATGAGGAAGAGGAGGAAGAAAAGAAAGAGGAAGAAGAGGAAGATCCTGATAAGGAAGATCCTGATAAACCAGAGCAGCAGCCTTAGAAATAATAGGATACCGGTGCCCAGCAATAGAGTCAGTTTGTGAGGAAGGTTACTTCAACTGTCAATCCGAGGGGAACGCTAGATCCACACCCTTGCACTAGCCAGCCATCAAGTTGCCAACTTTTGGCAATTGTTGGCTATTATTGTGGGTGAAAGTATATTAATATCAAAATTTTGAGGTTATGCTGGTTGACTAAAGATGTATCTTTATAGATTAGATTGATAATGTTGATCTTTTTTTTTTCAGTTTAAATTTACTTTTTGTCATTACGAGTTATGTGTTAAAAGGACCGCTACCATAACAGACGGTAGTGAATATATTCTGCTTACAATAACTGTGCAACATCTGATCAGATACAGTCAAATCTCAGCAATCTCAGGTGGCGACCGATACCTAGATGAATCACGCTGTTGGTTTATCACAGTTTAATGTGGAAGGCTGAACTTCCAGAGTGATTGATATGTTCGCTTACCCTCAGAAATATTGAGATACTTGCATTGGTCTATGTATGTTGACCGAGATATATAGGAAGGAGATTGATTATTCTTTGTGTCGGTTTTGACATCGAGCTATTCAAGAACTCACAATACGATGGTAAAAATGATAGATCTCAACAGGTGAGCCAATTTCTTTTTTTTGGATGTCAGTTTATGCCATATTTGCGATCTCCTAATGCTGACAGACACGGTTGTCTAGCAAAAATGAAAGCTTTTGTGCGTGTACATGCATGCGTGTTGTTGGGGGTGGGGTTGGGAGGGGGAGGGTGTCGGCTTACAGAGTTTGAGCGATTTAGATGATGCCTGGTTACCTAAAATTATTAGTACATGAAATAACCTGTGATGGTTATGCGATGTTGGCAGGTGATTTTCCAGATTTCAGTCATACAGAAAATTCCTAGCTGGGTAAAATTTTGAGCAAACGCAACTCAATAATTGTTGGCAACATGTTACCAAAGAGTTATTTCCAACCATGCATGACTTTCAAGCAGACACAAACCCAAGCAACCACGCTCTGCCATTAAGACCACCAGATTCTCAGCTATCATACGGTTTACCATCCATGCTATTTAAATGCAACTAGCTGAGCCAATATATATCTAAATACCGACCAATCCTATAGCAATAAAGACGTCATCATCGGTCATGTAAAAGCAGCACAGTTTCGATTCGATTCTGACCACGAGCTTTGTCAAGTAGGCTGCTAAGAAGAAATAGCATATAGCCTCATGTCCATACATCGTCTTACGGCACTTGTATAAAACGTGCGAGGCTTCTAAACCAATCCTGGAGGAATATCCATTTGATTTGGTTTCTCACTTTCTTTCTTTTGGTGGTACAATCTGTCGATCTGCTTGGAAAACAAAATATTTGATAGTACTACGGTCTCCGCAATACTACATATCGGACGAAGCCAATCTTTAGAATTTAATGTTATTGCAAATTTTCCACAGAAACATGAGTCACCTCCTCACAGGTCGTATCAGCCACACCTCTTAGAGAAGATAATTGGGTACTAGCATTGTTGCATATTACATGACGAGGCAACAGATCTTATTTCTTTCCGCTCTTCTTGAGACCTGCGCCTCCAAATGCTCCCTTCTGAGATGCCTTAGCCCTCATTTCCTTCAGTGCCTGCTTGGGGAAAAGAGGAAAGAAAAGAGAGAGAAAACAATGATGCCAAATCAATTACCTATTCTTTCCCATGGGTAAAGAAGAAGAGAAATCAGTGCACATCAAATGGTAGAATGCCATTACCTTTTCCTCTTCTTTCTTCTTCTGAAGATTTGCACGATCCGCCTAAAGAAAGCAGGGAAAAAAAAAAAGAAGAAATATTCAATACAGACATCTGGGCCAAAACAAACAGATAGATAAAAACAGCAAATTGTGCCAACTAAGAGCAAGAATGTTGCTCCAGAAGCATAGAAATCTACATGGCCTAACTTTCTGTAACTACAGAATGATTAAACCAGCCAAACATATTATCAGAACAATGTGTATTCCACCAAAAACACTGATTCTTCCTCATCTGCTTATGTTTAGCAGCAAATTACATATCAACCCAGTGCGCCATAAAATCTTAAGTAAATGACCGAAGGTTTCATAAAGACAAAAAACCTGTAAATTGAGTCCTGCTGCAATAACACAAACAATTTCGCACTTTGATTACAAGACCAAAATGACCCTCACAGGAAATTTGTCATCACTTTGATATTAGCAACTAAACCAAGCATCTCATCAGCAAAGTTTTCTACCTGAACCAACAACACCATGTAGGCACATAGAATGAAGCATGAACACTTGCAAATACATCTACTCAACAAATGAAGAGCAGCAAAGCAGAATTGACTATCATCTGATGTAACCTATAACTCTATGTAGGTTTGGTATTTAACAACTAAATATACCTTCAACTTTTTTTCCTCTCTCGAGAATCCGGTCGAAGATCACTCAATATGACTGCGGCAAATCACCGCAAATCAAATTTGACAATTTCAATAGAACCAAAAAATGATCACAATAGGAGAGCCAAGAACAGATGGTATGTGTTCCAAAATTCTTTAAGGCTCTCACACTGCAGAATTTAACGGTTAATGATGTCTCATCTCTGATTGTGCACATGCGTGTGCAGAGAGAGTACAATCACATTGGTAGAATTTTCATTGGCACAATAAGCTCAAAACACATCCATTTCCCTAAAAGCATAAACATTGGAAGCAAGAAAAGTTCAAAAACCATAACAAAATAACTCTACATTCTAGAGTGATTCTATGAGTGTCAGGGTTACATTCTTATTATCTATTTCATGAGGTTTAATGAAAGTTCTCAAGGGATTTTGGTCCACCATTTGGATCGAGAATCAGCAAGAGTCCTGGGTACTTTGGTTTTGAGCCATAACCTATTCCAGCAAACATATTAATGTCCTATTGCCTAGTGAGGTGCACTGTTTGAGGACTAAAAGAGGTGCACAACCTACTCCTCTGATGTGCATAAAGTTTGGGAACAACAACAATCGAGACTCGAGTGATTCTGTAAGTATCCAGGTCTAATATTCCTATGATTTTATGGGGTTTCATGAACCCTATGTGTTTTTGGTCAGCCATCTGCGACAGCAGCAACAGCGACAGCACCAACAATAAAGCAAGAATCGTGGTCTTCATTTGATTTTAGGGTTGGGGGAAGGTGAGGGCAAGGGACAAGGGAAGGAAGGGGGGAGTGGTTTAGCAGAAACTAGAGAAAATAAGAAGCTTGTGTCATCAGTTACCCATAACTAACTACAAGATTATAATGATCTATTTAGGGCATCGTCTGAAATCTAGCAAGTCACTCTGCACTTTATGAAATGATGTACATTTCAGTTCAACTCTTGTTTTCCAAACCCCAAAATCAAGTCGATTAGCAAATGAGAATTTACATAAACCCCAGACAGATATGGAAGACATGAAAGGACAATATGATGCGAGGTCGGAGAGAGGAGGTCCAGCCAGAGTCAGCCCGGCGGTAGTTCCACTTTTCTTTTTCATAATTTCCTTCTTGTTTCTTCTTTCTTTTCCTTTCTCTTCTCTCTCTCACTCTTATACTATCTCTATCTTCTTGTGCTCAACCATCCCATTGCCCATATACCTCTAGGCTGTGCTCATAGAAAGGGAACACAAAATTCTTCTCATCTAAAACCATGGTGATAGTGACCCCTTCATGTAGTTATCACCAATATTCAAAACCCGTTGACCTGGAAAAAGCCCATTTGGTTGCCAGGTCATAGGTCAGCGATTTGACCAGAGGTTGATTGCAAGTCTACCTAACGACCATAACATCATACAGAAAATAAATAAATAAATATTGTAAAACAGTAAATTAAAAAACTATATAAGTATAATAAATTCTTATAATAAGACAGTGGGGGAAAGTATCCTGGTGGCTGGGAGAGGGGTGGCTATGTTAAATAGCACAGGTTTGAACCACAGCGTATAAGCTTTAGTTTTCTTTTTAGGCTTTTATCCAGATCTGAATGAGCCAAACCGCGTTGACCCAGCTGGGTCAAATGGTTAACCATTCGACAAGATTGGTCAAACTACCCAACCATTTAACATGGCTGGGTCAAATGGTTCAACCGATCGACCGCATATTGTTCTTCCAAATTCCAGGTCATTACTAATCCGACCCATCAAGGCTCTTAGGTTGCGGGTCAGGCAGGTCCACCAGGTCGGCCCGTCTGGAATTTTCTCCAAATTCCAGTCATTACCGATCCGACTTGCCAAGGCTCTCGGGTTGCAGGTTAGGCAGGTCAACGTGGTTGATTCGGCTAGGTCATGGAACACTGACTATCTTAGTCTTGGTTGACTTGGACAGACTATTACCTCCACAACTTACAGACTACAATAAATTTCTAATCCCAAAACATTTGAGCATCAAGCAAATGTAAACTTACAATTAATCCCCCAGCTCCTAGCTTGCAAAACCTTTTCTTTTCATCACATAAAGAAACACGTAAGGTTCATAAACTTGGAGCCAAGGACAGCTACAAAGAAGGAAAAAGTGACCTTAAAATTATCTAGTCAAACCATTTCAAAACCTAGGATGTCAACTTGTTTCTACTCAATGGATCTCATCTCGAAAAATCGTCCCTTATTTTATGCTCTGCTATTGGATTGGCAAAATCACATGGCATCATCCAAAATAACTTTTCTTTTCTCCCTCGCAGATGATATGGCAAATAGATCTGATCAACTTTAGGCAAGGCTAATTTAGTCTTGGAAGATTTGATCACACGATACATAAATTGTATATCCAAACGAACAAGTAGACCTTGTGATAGGTGCTTGCAGACTTCATAGGTAGACCTTTCACAACCAAACTGCAAAATCAATATTTGATTGAAGGGATGTTGTGACCTCTCATCAACAAATCTTTGGATGGTTGATCTTAAGTCCTCACGTCATCTTCTATGTGATGAAAGAGCAAACAGGTTGCCCATGCTCAAATCTTCAATAGTTTCTTCACTCAATGCCTGAAAGTAGGTCATTCTGCTACAAAACCGCCAAGAAATTATGAAGGTCTTTGCATCTCTCATCCATCATCTTATAAATGAAATCAAATCAAGCAACTAATACATTTCAGGTTGCATCACCTTCTTGAGATATCCAATATGTGATTCCACACTGAACATTTCCTTCTGAAACAATTTAATACAGATATCGATCTTGCAATGGGCTAAAAGATCAACAATTTACTTCAGATCTAAAAATAAGGTAGAGGCATGCAATATTTTTCAGATATTATGCAGAAAATTTTGATTCCACTACGAACAGCCATGTTTTCACCGTGATCAATTTCAAGTCCTTTCAGTCAACTAGATCAGATACACATCAATTACTATTAGAGTGAAGCACGACTTCGATATTGTTCAGAAAAACAGTACAACAAGATAGAAATGACATATCATCAAGGGACAAATTAGGAAGAACCATCTGAAGACTCAACTTCATCATTTTCTTCCTTATCAGTCAAATATAGATTTCAGACTTGCCAGTCTAGATCTCCTTGAAAAGAAGGGAGAATAAAGCACTTCAAATGAAAGTTGCCCACTCAATGGTCAAAAGTAGTCACTTCAATCAACCAAGTGATTTTGCAACGTGTCAATGAGGCCAATTAAACTGAACTAAAAACAGGGTACATAATCTTAAAAGGACAACAGTCAGCTTAAATAATTGTCACGAAAAACTAACCCAAAAAAAATAAAAGTAATAATGATATTTTGTTTTCTTGGTTTAAAATTTTTCATTAGACCTATTTCATTTTTTTCTCTTTTTTTTTTTGATTTAAACAATGGCCAAAATAGACCCCCCAGTACATGCTAAGGCCTCCCTCACTGCCTTGAGCACAGGCCAAGGCCAAGTAGCTGGAGAGGGCAGAGCCGAGCTACCAACCGCCCCAAACCATAAAGGGCACAAGCACAAGTCCACATACATGGGGCAACATAACAGCCCATGACAGAAACTATCAATCATGTGGAGCAAGACACCAAAGCCTAGCCCAGTAGAAACAGAATGCATCCTGCAAAGGCCCACACAAAAGGTCCGCAGAACTGATAACCAAAACCATACTTTCACGTTATCAGTTCGGTACTATGATCGATACAATACAGTGCGTACCTCATACCGGGACAAACTCTTAGCACTTTTTTCTCTCCCAACCATGGTACTGCCCGAAATTTGATGATATGGGTCAGTTCCGGATAGTATGAGATGGCTACATTGGATTCAAACCAGTTTGGACCAATTCTACTCATATACTGAACCAAACCTTGGTCTTGTACTCGTACAATATGGTATGATCAGCATGGGACATATGAGTTGGTATGGCAGACCTTGCCCCCAGACAACACTCGTCTAAAACAAAACACAAAAGAGAAGCATGTGGCACTGGTTGGTGGGGACGTCAACATCCCACATCCCAATGCACAAACCACCTCTTCCTTGAATTGCTCTCTTGCCATCAATACTAGAGGATGAAAAGCAACACCATTGTCCAAAGCTCACCATCTACAGTCTACAGACAACCCCGAAGACCTTCAATAGACCTAATTCACTTTGACATTCTTTTTATAATCTACCTTACCCAAAAAAAGCCTTTTCACCTTAAAGAATTCTATCCCCCAACCAAACTATGCAGTCTGCCAATTAATGATAGGATTGTCTGCGCTTACCCTATTGACCAAAAGAAATAACAAACGAATTCAATTGTCCAAAGCTATACAACACTTTATAGAGGAACTCCTAGATCGCCTAATTCTAGACCTTATGTAAATTGCAAAGCATGTTTAGCTTCTTCACATGCCTAGTAACAATGCATTTCTTGGCCACCATAACATTCAATACAATCTAGATTGGAGAAAATAGCACGGTTATGGTTGATGACCATATCTAACTCTATCTCATGCCCAAAAGTCAGATGCTAAAAAAGTTCCATGATATGGATAGTCAAACTAGATCTGGATCATATATTCTCAACTTCCCCATGAAGAGTTTGTTCGGTCTTACAACTAGTTTTGCCTTGAAAATTCATAATTCTTGAATAAGAATCCTGAACATGTCGATGGGACATAATGTGTCCCCATCATGACAATTTATTTTTACTATCTCAACCCTATTGAACCCTATATTGGCCCCAAAAGGCATAGAAATGACTTCTAAAATTATTACAAGACCAAATCTTGAACTATATGACTAAAAAAAAAAAAAAAAAATTAAAAAAAAGCCCTAGACTCAGGTGTCCTTATTTCTCTTCCAAGCCAATTGCAGAAGAGCCCAAGGAAAGAAGCAAAAAGGGAAAATTTTAACAATCATCTTAAGAACCAAACAGAAGACAACGACAGCACGGAATCAGATTGACGATGGAAGAGAGCATACCTCGTCGTATTCCTTCTTCTCAGCCTTTGGTTGCTTCAAAGGTTTCGCCTTTCCACCTGAAACAAGGACAAGAACCACATCAATTCCAAATCCCCAAAGAAAAAAAGAAATCTGGGGCCAGAAAGAGAGCGAAACCCTAACCTTGCTTCGACGACATGGCTGCTGGATCGGAGGAGAAGGGAAGAAGCCCAACCCTAACGCCCGTCAACCGAGAGCAAGGAAGGGGCGACAGAGACGGAGCGCCTTTACCTTCGCTCCCAACGCCGTTCCTTATATAGGGCCAACGGAAGGGGCGACGGATTCTGGAGATGTGTGTGGTGATTGCTGGGCTAACAGCCCTCTGTCACGTTGGGCTTCATCTAGCTTCCGTGATGGGCCAGAACGACACTGCTGAGCCCAACATCGATGAATGAGCCTGCAGTCAAGCCTCTGTGCATCACTGCTGCAATCTAGATAAAAAACCATCGAAAACCATCCGAATTCGATCTTTGCTTCGGGTTCAGTTAACATTTTAGAATCTTGATCAAGATTAAGTATCATGCTGTACGTTGCACCATCTTCTTTTGCTAGTTTATCATCCTTGCATCATGCGATCCCACTGAATCATGCTTTCCACGTATCAAATCATGTAGACCTACAGTTTGCATAGTTTATGTAACAACCCAGGATCTCACCCAAAATAGCTAGCTGGAAGGTATTATTTGGGTTACTTGATCCTGCATAAGTACCCAGGATCTACCCAACGAATA
>JAOXJJ010000069.1:3976224-3995617 GCA_025769935.1 Phoenix roebelenii
TCTTTTCAACTCCAGCATTTTTCTTTTTGTTGATAGTCATAGTTTACAGAGTATGATTCGCTTGTGTCTATGAAAGTCATGGTTGAATGCCTAATGGGCCTAATGTTAGGACTTTTTGCTTTGTAGTTTTGGATCTCTATGCTGGCTGGTTGTTCATGCAATTCGTCCTCTCTTGATCTTAATTTAGATATTTTTTTCCAAATATGGTTTGAAGTGGTTATTGAGGCTTCAATAGGTCTTTATTTTATGATTTTATTTTATATTTGAATATTAATTAGAGTTCTAAGAAGGATTACTATTCACTCCAAGGATGGCACATCGAAGTAGTTGGTCGTGCTACTTTTCTAATTTCCATGCTAAAGGAATATCTATGTTTTTTAAAATCATAACATTAGTTAGGCAAGTTTCTGTTCGTATTCGTGTTGATGAGATAGTTGTGTGGCTATACCGATCAAGAAATAATTATAAGATCACTTTCTATCTCTAGAATTGGTTTGCAAGTTTTAATTTCATATCTACTCAAATTTCATTCACTTGGAGGGTATTATTGGTGGTGGTGTTTTGTTTGTGCTTGACTAGTTTTGTTGGTGCATTTTTGTTGAAGAAATTTAGGGTTATAATGAACCTTCCACTTTCCTTGGAGTTTTTGTTATCTTGGTTCGATACAACCATTCTTATTGTTGCATTATTTTCAACTTGTGTCTAGTTTTTTCTTAGAACAAATAAGGGCCTCTGTGGGAAATCCAGCAGGATTAGGCCGGATTTCCTGCAGAAATCGGGCCTATTGGCCTGCCTCTCCCATATTCTTCTAAAGGCCCATCCTTGTCTTAGCTTAAATCCAATCTGTGGGCTGCTGGTATGTAGGAAAAAAAAAGACCCATGGAGGTCCTTTTTTACCTCCCACAAAATTTGGGCGTCAGAGGTATTGGGTTGAATGGGCCCTACCCAAATAGACTGCCTACTCTATGAATCCAATAGGAAATCTAGCCCAATCTTGCCGGATTTTCCAAAGAGGCCCTAAATGATTACTATTTGGGGTGTATTTAGTTTTTTCTTTTTCCTAACTCATATGGACATGACTTATATCAAATTTTCTGTATCAATTCTGAACAAATATGCTTATGGTTAATATCCGATTATTATCCATATATTTTTATAATGAATATGGATATGATTATTATCCAGTTTGCAATTATATCCATTTAATATGAATATGAACATAAATTTTGGCATTGATAAAAGTATCTCGTGCTGGCAATGTGCTGGCTTGGCATTGACACAGTAAGCACCATTCTATTACTTGACATGTTTGGCATGCACCAGATGGCTCCACGCAAAGCAATGGCACAGCTGGTAACATTGTTGTATTATGGTAAGGCACTGACATGTTTCATGCTGTGCCATGTCACGCCACTAGGCACTTTGATCCATGAATTTTAGTATATGTTTGATATATGTATTTGTACAAATTTCCATTGAATAAGAGAGGATATGGTATGAGGGTACCTATATTTGATTTATTTTCATCTCTAACTAGTGAGGTCCATATTGTTATATATTCATACATCTTTGCATGTTATGAGGTTTAGTAACATATAATGCTATCTGCTTTTGATAAAAAAAAGTGCTTCTTCTGATTTTAGACATTAAACAAAATTTATGTTTGTATTTCACTTAAAATTTTCAGGATAGATTCTTGGCATTTTCTCCAGAGCAGCACCCCATTATTCTACAACTTGGAGGGAGTAATTTGGAGAACCTAGCAAAGGCAGCTGAATTTGCAAATGCTTACTCTTTTGATGAACTTAATCTAAAGTTCATATCAAACTTCTCCCTTTATTTGTCATAACTTTTGAACCTTTTCCATACATGTGATCCTGGATTTTTTTTAAAATAATTGTATCAGCTGTGGATGCCCTAGTGGAAAGGTTGCAGGTCATGGTTGCTTTGGTGCACGTTTAATGTTTGACCCAAAGGTTTGATAGCCGATGCTTATGGAAACTGAAGTTCAGTGAAAGTAAAGCTGTCTCTTCTTCTCTTTATTAATTTTTATTACATGTTTGTCTGCACAAGTGAAGTTTGTTGCGGATGCTATGTTAGCCATTGCTGCCAATTGTAGTGTTCCTGTCAGCGTGAAGTGCAGAATAGGAGTAGATGATCATGATTCGTACAATGAACTCTGTGAGAAACTTTCTCGCTTCCTTTTTTCTTTTTTCCTTGTTTTTAACAGTTTTACATTCCCAATCCAATGTATAAAGAAAGACACTCATAAGCTAAATTTATATTGAATTGCAGACAAACTTCTGGGGTCGCTGCAACTAAACTCTAATAGTAGTTTGTGCAATCTTGCTAAATGGTTCATTTGTTTCAAGAGATGAAATGCAATTTTCTCTATATAAATTTGCTATTGTTCTTTACATATATTACATCAGGCTGCTGCTTGCTTTATGATTGCTATTTTGCTAAGCAGCCAAAGCTTTGTAAAGGATATTCTTTTGACTATCCATAAGGTGCAATATATTAATAATCTCTAAAGGTATATATACTTGTTGATATCAATACATATACCCATAAAATTTATCCAATCTATGCAATTTGAAGTTCAATATGGAAAAAACAGAAGCTATCCTGCAACATTGTATACTTGTATGCATGCTGAGGTCATTGGAGTACTAGTGATAGTTTTTTTTATACATAAGAACAGCACTGACATGCTATTATTCTTGTTTACACATCTTAAGTCTGTAGGCTATGATGGTTGAGACTAGGGTCGGCGGGACCGGTACCGGGCACCGTACTGGTTGCTTGGCGACACGAGTCGGTACAGGCCCTTGTCGTGCTATGCTGGACTTGTATCGACATAGTAGAATAGACAGAGGAGAGGGAGAATGAGAGAGAGAAAGAGAGAGAAGGGGGAGGCCGACGGAGAGCCAGCGGAGGGCCAGGGAGCCGCCGCGCGGAGGAGGCGGAGGTCGGAAAGCCGTCGAGAAGCTGCGGAAGACAGGCTCCGCTCCGGTCCTATTCGAAATAGGGGACTGAAGCGAGCCCCTCTTCTGCGCAGTGGCTCCTCGGCCTCCGCCGGCTGGTCTCGATCTTCCTTTCTCTCTCTCCCTTCCTCCCCCACTCTCTTTTTCTCTTTTTTCTTCGTCTTCTCCCCCTTTGGCGCCGGTCTCGTTTTCGTCATCAGAACTGTCCTAGTCTGCAGCCAGTACACTTGGGACACCTCGAACCCGGCTCTATGGGACGGTTCCGCCAACCTTGGTTGAGACGCTCTAATATACTCCCGGGTGTTTTCTCGAATATGCAAATGTATCATTATGAAGAAAGGTATACTCATTATTTTTCCAATAAAAGCAATGATTGTTTGGTTGCGGTGAGTTTAGTCATCTCGACAACTTAAATTGTATTATTTTCTTCTAGCCTTCTGGTCATTGCAATAATACCTGATGCAAGACCTTTGTAACTGCAACTCACAGTATCATATCAGCAAACCACATGAATCTTTTTATATCTTGTCAAGCATAGTATATTAGTATTTATTGTCATGGAGATCATTCTGAACTTAAATGATTTCTTTCTTCCAGGTGACTTTGTTTATGCAATTGTTTCTAACTCGCCAACTAGACATTTTATTGTACATGCACGGAAGGCATTGCTCAGTGGCCTCAGTCCTGCTGAGAATCGGAAGGTTCCTCCTCTAAAGTATGTCTATATAAATGGTAGTTGTTTTAATTTAAGCATGGTTTACATCTTGTATGGGAGGATATTACTACATTCTTTATGATTGTGAACTACTGATGAAATTTATTATTTTGCTGAGTTAGTAGTGCTTAGTACTGAGATACATACGAAGTGTAATATATGACTTACAAAGCATGACTAGGTCTTTAACACCTTGATGTACACTATTTTTGATGTTTTTACTAGATCTACTGATTTTGTACCTAAAGTGGAAGGGGGAGTCCAGGAGTGGATTTGAGTTTGGCTGCAGGGAAGTGGGTCTCTTAAAAACATTTAGAGCACAGAGCACTTAGGAAGCATGTGTGGGAGTGAGTTTCTTTAGAGATTCCGAAATGGGTTTATCACCTTGGATAGAAGTTTCCTGCTATGAAGGTTTAATGTGTTAATCTTGTATTTTTAATGATAGCTATCATTGGAAATTATTTTTTTAATGAAAAACTCAAATTATTTGTTGCTTTGGAGATTCAACATAATGCATTAGAGTGTCATATGCAAACCCTTCTAGCATTAAAAAGCTTCGTTTTAATGGAAGTTGCACAATAAAACCCTCACTTACATGAAGTGGGAGTGGGTGCAGAAGCAAATTTGAGTCTGGGTGCAGGGTACCAAGTCTCTTAAGAACGTGCTTGGTATTGCTTAAAGAAAGTGTTTTTGCAACTTTTGAGCAAACAGGCACTTTCCCAAAAAATAACATTATGCGGGAAGTGCTTCGACAAGAAGAAAGTCAAAAAACCACTTCAGGAGAAGCTAAAATATCTAACTTCTGGCTTCTCCTTTTTTAATAAAGGAGAAGCAACACCATAAATGCCCTAAGGGAAGCAGGTAATGAATTTTCTGGGAGATTCCGAAGTGGGTACAGTGGCTTAAATAGCAGTTTTCTGCTGCTAAGATACTAAAGATAGTACCTACTACCTAATTCCATTTTAAAAATGTTGCCATAGATTTAAGGACTTTAACCTATTGTCCCAGTCTTTGAATATGTAATTAGTAACCCATCGAGAATGCAAATGACCTCAGCAAGCATCAGGGACCTATCACTGGGCTACAGATGGCATTGCGAAATTGTAAAACAAATAAAACCTTCATCATCTTGCTAGTCTCCTTTCTTCTAATAATATATAAGGTTGGTTTCTTGTTGCTTTATATATGAAGAGGATTTAAAGCTTATTTTGCAAACTTTGGAGGATGAGCATGGTAATCGGATATGTTGGGAGATTACCAAGGGTCAATTTTCTTACTTGGAGAAGTTTTATGGATATATACGTGGTGGTTGGCTAACGGAATGCAATTCAAGAAGTAACACACTTAGATTTTTACTAATTGTTCATTTGACAATCTTTTACATTGTGTGGTCAGCAAGTGGTCTAGATTCTTGCTCAAGATTCTTGGGTCGTTTTCATTGTTTATTGTTGCCATGGTCGTGATTAAGATCAAGAAATGTCCTATCTATCAGGATTTGATGCTGAAAAAGGTCTACAAATTGTGGAATGGGGTTTGAGGAATCTGCTTGAACATACAAGGGGAAGCAGGCATGTTATGGAACAAGTTGTTTAGAGAATATACAAATAACTAATTTCTTATTTGCTTCCGGAGCAAAGCTGCAATTTTGATGAATTATTCTCTGGTTTAGTTCAAGGAATATGATTTTATTGGTAATTGGTGTTATCCCTTATATGACATGCTTGACTACTTGTGTTTGTTCCTAAAATCACTTATAACCTTAATCCTCCCACTCTACATGCATATATATTCAACAATTTGTTATATCTGATAAAAAGACAAAAAACGAAAAAAGCAGGGAAAAATATTATAGATCAATCATATGGTCATATGCCTTGAACCTTCTGATTGGTCCAGAAATTTTATATGCAAACACTATTCAAGTATTTCTTTCATTTAGATTTAATACATAATTATAGTTATTTTCTTGGATCTTTTCTAGTGTCTAATTGACTTTGAGAGTTTTGTGTAAAATATTCAATTTATTAGATTAGTTAAGATAGTGAGTACTTTTTCATACCATTTGTGTTGGGGTTACGAATTTGTTGGAACTAAAAGTCATGAAGTAAGGTGCCTAACTGAATGAGAAGTAGTTATCTAACAGACTTATGTTATTGGAGTTGAATTATGTTAAAGAGCAGTTACATTGTTCATATATTCTCGTGCATCTTAGATCAGTATATCATATTCTTTAAATTTATTACTTCAGGATATATGTACATATGAATGTATGGTGTGTGTGTGTGTGTGTGTGTCTATATATTTATCTACATATATTCTTTGAGAAATAAGGGGCTATCTTCTAATGGACCTTCTTTTCCCCAGATATGAGTACTATTTTGCCTTATTGCGTGATTTCCCAGAAGTGCAGTTTACTATTAATGGAGGCATCACTAGCATTGATCAGGTAAATCTGAACCACTCTAATTGCCACATTCTTGTATCCTGAAACAGAGATGGTGCAACTATCAAACCTGAGTTAGCTATCGTTTGTGTTGGAGAGATTACTGCAGTCGCTACATGAATCATTGCCTAATTTGTATTAGATGCTTTCACTGTATGTTGTTTGTTTGGTTGTATTACTAATAAGTTAGGTTTCATTTCATACTGCTTCACTGTCAGATACATTTCTTGTTTAGACAATACAACCCTTTTGACTGGCAGTTCTCATCTAAAATTCTTTCTGATCATAGGGTCACATGTCTACAAATTCAAGCTATGCATCTCATCTTGCCTCCTCGTCCTTTTTACTTGCTCTGACATTTGTTCTTTCACTGCCTTCTTTTATCTGTAAGCATGTTAAGGCTTAAGGTATCTGTGCACCTGAACATAGCTAACCCTCTGGTGCTTTCATCAGTTTAGTGAGACCTCATTGATCAATGTGATATTCAAAGGTTGTTGCATGTTTCTCTTGATCACCATTATCTCTTAGTTGTTAACAATCATTTGTGAGGAAACTATTTGCTTGCCTCCTTAGCAGGATTTTAGTGCCTAAGTATGAAGCTTTTCTATTTTCTCATGGTTGCACAAACATTATACGTACTGCATTAGTAGAGTTACATATGTCTTCCTCTTCATTTCCTTTCCCCCCATGCAGTTAAAATTAAAGATATATGTTACTAGAACAGTTCTTTGTGACCTTGACAGTCAATAAGCTCTGTATATCTTGTTAGAAGGGACCACTAACTTCTTCTATGTAGTCTTTTATGGCTTCAATTCTTTCAGCCAAGCATTCATGGATTTGTAAATTCATCCTTTCTGTCCTCTTACTTATAACAGGTAAATGAAGCCCGAAGACAAGGAGCCCATGGGGTCATGGTTGGCCGTGCTGCTTATAATAAGTACGAAGAATGGACGCCATTGCGCAATGTTCTTTTCCTTTGGATCTTTTTTTCTTCTTGTTAACTCCACAATTTTGATTTAAACCTATGCATGGCACTTCAGTTTTTTCCTTTAGGTATAGCTGATGATTACATCCGGTGCTTCATTGAGTAAATGAATAACTTGTAGACATTTATACATCTTATTGCCAAGTCAAGAACTGTTTTCATGTTACCTGGTTATTAGAACTCGAAAAATGCACTATTAAGAACTGATATTCCCTATTAAACTTCTAAATTCTAGCATAGACCATTTAATTGCATATACATTCTGGAATTTTCAAGTGAATGAATGGGACAAAGTGATGAATGGGTACACTCCCTGTTTCCCCTATTATTACCATATGCTGATTTGAGACTCAAGTCTTAGCAGAATTTCTAGTCATGAAGTTTCCTCTATTTTTTTTTTTTTTTTTTTGAAAACAATAACTAACAAGTATGTTTCTGCAGCCCATGGTCCACTCTGAGACATGTTGACAGTGCTGTATATGGTATCCCAAGTTCTAGTCTTTCACGTCGCCAGGTTTGGTAACAATTTCAGTGATTTAATGTTAGAATATTAGTGCTAGCCTCTTACTGACAGTCATCTACTTGATTTAGATCCTTGAAAAGTATCAGATGTATGGTGATTCTGTTTTAGGGAAATATGGACCTGGCAAACCGAGTATTCGACAACTTGTTAAGGTTTGTAGAGAATTTTTTTTAAAAATTATCTGTGATAAGCTTATGTGCCACTTCATATTGTGAATTGGATTGGTGTGTGATGCAAGTGTGCCTTCTCAAGAGTGGAAATATAGAGCAACAAGCTATCAAAGTTGAGTCAGCTATGCTCATTTCATATTTTCGAAGTAGCCATGCTGCTACAGTATTCTTTATATTGAAGTATTAGCATCCTCGCAATTCTGTTGCTTCACTAAGGATATTCATATTCTAATTCATTAAAAATTTCTATGCTTAACTACAAAAATATGCAAATATCTTAGAACTTGGTACAAGTAGGACTGAAGATGGAAGAATTACAAAAGTAGTACTGAAGTCCTCTTTTCTTTCATTGATTATCTAAAACTAAGGTACACAGCCTTTGTTTATAATGGCGAGGTCCGCCCTTGCACAATTTGGATTGGATTCCTCTTCCTAGTTTTAATAGGATTCTAACCTAAGATAAACATGAGTAATAGAAATAAGCTCGAAAAAGTTAAAATTCTTCAGAAGGCACATCTTGGCTTCTACATCAACTCTGCCTTCTGTTGCTCCACTTGATTATTCTCGATTGGGAGATACACCCGATCAAAGTCTTATTTGAAAAGAAAACTTTTGGTTTGACCGGTCTCTTTTAGGTCCTAAATGATCGAATTTGGTTCTAATTGCTAGGAGCGCCGCCCCCTAAAGGGCATGGCTTCACGGCATAGATCTTGAAAAGTTATCTGATTAAAAAGAAAAGATCATCTCAATCGGACGTCGTATGGCCAAGTTATGGCCTCTATTAGTTTGGCTTGTAACTCGGCTTCTCGATACAGCGGATCTTGCTCTTGAACTTTATCCAACCCTACCCGTAGTGGGCAAAGTGGTCCAATCAAGTATGGGGATCCTCTTAGATCACTTCTACAATGGGCCTTGCAACTCATAGCAATACCTCGTACTTTCATTTTCCACTTTTGAGCTGCAAGTTTCTGAAAAGCAATATCCATTAGGGAAATGTTGCTGAACTGTCTATATACTGAAAATTTATTCACCCTCTGGAACTCCTTATTTCCAACAAATTGTATACATATAATGGTAAAATTGTCCATTTTTATGTCAACCATGGTAGTAGGAGCACATTCTGATAATCTATCTCAGCCATTTGTAGTGAAGAAGGCCATGCGCTACTTCTTGGAGCAAAATAAATGTATTTGGAGATAACGTGTTGTTTGCTTACTATCCCTTTATATGACCTGTATCTCTTTTATTGATGAAAACCATAAACTGTAGAAATAGTGGAATTTTAAAGTTAAATGTATTTGATCCATTTTTTCAGGAATACCCATAGCTTGGAGGCCACATAAAGTATGGACCTCTCGTTTGTATCAAAAGCGTGGGCCTTATCAAGCTCCCATGCCATTTTCTCCCCTAGTTTTTGTCAGTTAGGTGAAGCAGCTCCCAACCCATAGCCACAAATTGCTAAGAGGTAACAAGGTTGAATAGCTGGAGCACAAGCAACTAGTTGGTGTGTTTGCCAGAACCCATTAACTTGTCTAAAATACATCCTTCAGTTGAAGCGATGAGATATTAGTTTAAGTGATATACATTTGGCATTACATGTCGAATGGAAGAATCCTCTTATTATATTATGGAAGAATCCAATTTATTAACTTCTTTTCGCCACTTTAAATATATCATGTTGACTATGGAATAAAAAAAAAATCTACATTAATACTTGAGAGATTATCAGCCTTTAGTACTCCTTTGTTGGACGTGTTCCTGACTTCTTCAGTTTATTAATGACTCGCTTCTTACCCCTTGTAACCATCAAATATTCAGAATTCTCAATGCATTTGACTCGAGTGCCTTTGGGCCATATTGGCCTATAAGTCCATTATCAGATGCAACTTACCATGCATATCTCCATTTTACAAAACCTTTAATATATAAATCTGACCTTGTTCAATATCATAATGGTCAAACTGATTTTATAGCTAGTATTTGTGTTGTTGTCAATAATGTGAAAATTTCATACCATCTCACATGATTTTTTTTCTCCCAATTGAGAGAGCTGGTGATGTTCGTTCTAACTTTGATGCAGCCATTACTGAACCTATTTCATTCAGAACCTGGAAATGGTTTGTGGAAACGCAAGGCTGATGCTGCATTGCGCCGCTGCAAGGTATGTTAGAAAATGTCTTGTTCAAATTGTATTTTTGTATAATCATATATTTATGTTTGTATATATGCACATGAATCTCACATGACTTACAAAAATCCTTCTAAAGTGGAAAATGTGACAAGCCTTCTAGATCTTAGGGTTCACATTAAAACCCATATAGAATCATGTGAATCTCACATGCCAGAACATGTAAAGTTTCCATTAATTAAGAGAGTAGTTTTGGAAATTTAATTACTATGGGTTCGTACTTACATTGTTCTCATGTGCTTGCCAGTGAATATCTCAAACTGCATGAGCTATTTGGTCTCCTTACAGCTGCACAAAATCCTATTTATCTTGAATGACTTGTCAGGGGTCACTGACCTCCTAAACCCAGCCTAAGCTGACACAAACAGGGTTGGACATGGTTGGGCAGTGCCCAGACCTGACCAGGATGGGTCCGAATGTGATAAATGTGATCCTGAGATCAAATTAAGCCAAATCTATAATTAAGTCCCAAGGAGTCTGAGATATGGCCTGATTATATATGGGTCTTGAGCAGATTCAATGCAGGTTTAAGCATGAACATGGTGTTGTGTGTTTGTGTGTGTGTATATATATATATATATATGTATATTCTCATGATGTCAAATTACCATGTGTTCACTACAAGCACGCTTGTTTACTCAGATATATGATAAAAAGGATTTTAAGCAGGAAACCTTACTGTCATGCACTATACTGGTATTCTAAGTATTCAAACATTTGAAACTATCGTGTTGTCCTAAGCTATAAACAATGTCCCTAAATCACATTTTTTTTTCTTTCAAATTGCTTTTGCTTAATAACTGCATTATATTAGATCTTGCACTGGTTGTTGATATTCAGCCAGTTTGACTGAAGATTGCTTGCTAAATATAGGCATTATTCACTAGCGTTCAAGCAAGAAACCTGGGAAACATGGATCCTCGACTAACTAACCCGATACATTGCATAACATGATAATGTTAATTTACTCTCATCTTTCTCGTGAATTGAGTTAAACTCCGATATGATTTTAGCTTCACCCTTTTCTTTTTTGTGTATGTATGTGCGTTGATTCATGCAGATTAGTTTCAGATGAAACTCCAAAATTAACTTTGTTTTGAATTGGTTCATGCTGAAGCTGATGTGATTTAGTGTTGGACCCTGTGGATTGAGAATGATTAAATGGTCTTTTATTTATTTTTTCTTTTAATGTGACATCTGATCATGGTTGTTTAAGATATCACCACCCTTTCCTTTTCTCACTTCTTAAGCAGCTAGAGGCATTATTTAGCTTTTGAGGACAGTGCATTTATCATCTTTATGAAATGAACTACGGAATTCATGGCCCTTTATTTTTTTAAAAAAAAACATATTATGCTATGTTCTCTAACTCAAATCTAATTTATAATGAGACAAGCAAGGGATGTTCATCTTTTCAAAAGTTAGGGTATATAAATTAGTTTGCTTGCGCATATGCAGTGTCCTAATGAAACATCTACAGGTAGTATTTTTATGTCACATGCGCATGAAATCTCTTCTCAGCAAAACCCATGGCCTCAATGCATAAGTTACCTTTTTCTAATCGTTTTAACTTGAAGCAATTGCTGTGGTCCATGCGAATCTGGAGGGTTTGGACCGCTAGTAACTCAAGTCTAAGTTGAATGTGTGAAGATCCTCACCCAGGCCTTGCACAAGCCAATACCTTTTCACATAACCTAGTTAGCAATTCCGTCTGGTTCAGTCTATAGTATTGATTGCAAGGTACCATGCTTATATTGTTCTCCGAAATGTCACTAAAATTTGTTCAGGCAAGGTTCATCATATGCAATATTTAATCTCTGGTTCATGTGCAGAGTGAGACCTTGGATGCCATTCCTGACTCTGTTTTGGATTCAACCCTTCACACAAGCCCATCAGATTGGAAAGGGAGTTTTGCTAATATTGATGCCATGTTACCTCCTCCATATAAATCAAGTTTGCAGCAGTCAGGGAGTGTATCAGCTTGTCTGGGCATCTCAAATTGAGCCTTTGATCCATGGTAATTCCCAGGCATGTACTTGTATATTTGTCAAACAGGGGAGAGGAGGAGGAGGAGGAAGAGAGTAGCATCAGGAGAGGTCGGCATCATGTTTGCAGGTGAGATTCAAGGATGAGGAGGAGGAGGGCAGTGTCTAAAGAGGGCGATGTCAAGGTCACAAGTGAGATCTAAGGAGGAGGAAGAGGAGGAAGAGGGTGCATGGCGTCATGATCGGGGTAAGATCCAAGGAGGAGGAAAAGTGTGGCATTTGGGTTGCAGGTGAGATCCAAGAAGGAGGAAGAGGATGGGTCTAGGGTTGCAGGTGAAATCCAAGGAGGAGGAAGAGGGCGATGTCGAGGTCGCAGGTGAGATCCAAGGAAGAAGAAGAGGGTTTCGGAGGAGGGACATACCTTGGGAGAAGGGACGAAGCACGTCGAAGTTGCCGGATGCTGAAGAGACTCGCGGGCATGCAGGAAGGGGGAGATCGATCCGGGAAGGAAGAGTCTTCTCGACTTCTCCAAATCTAGGGTTGCTCCACCGGAAAGGAGATTCAGATTCCAAAACCTCCAACGTCCAACGTCCTCCCCTGGCTCCTCTCCTCCCCCGACGACAACGACCACCTCCCCTCCTCCCTCTTCAACCGCACCCCGGAGACGCGCCACCCCTGCTCCCACTCCTTCACCCTCACTTCGACGCCTACAGCTTCGGCGTCCTCCTCCTTGAGCATCCGACCGGCAAAACCCCCTTCCACAACCTCGTCGAGGAGTATGGCGCCGACATCCCCTGGTGGGTCTGCTCGGTGCGCGACGAGAAGGAGCAAGGATCCGGTCTTCTCGAAGAACGAGGCCTCGGAAGTGAAGCTGGCGACCTGTGGGCCCCTCAATCTAGGGATGCGGCCTGCGGGTCTAAACGGGTAATTCAGGACTGAACGGATCGGATCGGTTCTTTTGGTAAGCAATCCAAAATTGACCAAAAATAAACGGGCCGGATCGGTCTGGACCATATCGCGATTGGGTTGACCAATAGAAGGATCCAAATTTAGAACCCGACCCTGCCCCGTAGGTCCTAAAATTCAGATCGAATCTACACGGGTTGAGTCGGATCACGGATCAACCCAATCCATTTGCAGCCTTAGTCTTGTTCGATAAGAACTCCCCAATTTGGTTACTTCTAATGGAATTATTGAACAAGAAGGATGCATTCTAAGTGCCTTATGTTATTGCAACATTTGGGCAAAAAATGTTATAATAACCTTAGAGCAGAAATAAGATCTTTTGCTTGGGAATCAACTTGGCCAGAATTGAGAATCTTAGAAGAAATAAGCTTAAACCTGATTGATCTCTTACAACAACGAAGACTCAAAAAATAAATCATCTTAATAATTTGCCTGTAACGGCATATTTTGAACTTAAACATCAGTTGCTGCCGTAACAGCTGAAAGGAGCACGAAAACTTTGCACGGATTGAGTGCGAAAACCATGAAGAGGACTTTTAAGCTGCAACCTCGTTTATGGCTGTCCTCTGGTCCAGGACTCAAAGCTTCTATGCAGCACTGGCCCAATTTCATTTTTTTGTTCGATTGCAGCCCAATTTAAGCTTCAACCTTGAAAAATTTTATCCTTCCATAGTTTTCTATTGTTTTTTTACTGAAATGGATGATTCATGTATTTCTAGTACAGATACATCCAATAAAATCAGAAAATAATAAGTTCCGGAGCGCTCTAGGCAGCTCATTTCTCCAACCCACAAGGTGCCCCCCGAGTGACTAGCTATATGCAAGGCCATCCAGTCCGCGGCCCCATTTACCTTTCTGCAAATATGCTTGGCCTGAAAGGCCACCCTATCACTCATCATAGCCCAAATATTCCAAAGCGAGGTGTAACCCCTACCTTCGGTAATTTCAAAACACCAGGACAAATCTATGTTCATATTGACTGTAGGCAATTGGTTAAACTTGGTTACTAGTTTGAATAGATATCTATGATGGCATGAAAACTATTGTTTTCAAATAACAGCATTATAACCATTATAATGGTTTAAGCCAATCTCCATTATGTTATTAAACTAAATAACATGAAAAATACAGCGGTCATTATTTTCCATTGTTTCTGGTTATAAGGGATCATTATAACATAAATAATGGTCATTATTTTCACTTATAACTTTTTTTAACAAAACAATATTTTTTACAAGATTTCTTCCCCCAAATTTCCTGATTGCATGGTCTGAAAACTATATTATTTTATCCGTTTTACTCTGGGTGAAATTGGACCCGAACAAAAAAATAAGCCCGGCCCGTTAGGTCTGATAGGGCATAGTCTCATGTCCGACCAAGCTTCAGACTTCTCCGTTGGGTCTTGCCCTAGAAGAAGCAAGTCCGCCTTCTCTCCATCGTCGGACCACCGCCGAACCGACTATACCACCGCCTCAGGTACTCTCTCTCGCTCTCTCTTTCGGTGAGACCTTGGGACTGGGCCCGGTCCACTTGACCGGCCCAGCCACAGGCTTCGGGCCTCACGTGCGTCGCACGTGAGGGCGCGCGATGAAGGGGGATTCATCGCGATCGCCCGAGGAAGACGGAAATTCCTGGTTTTGGGCTTCTCCTCCCTCTCCTTTGATGTGGTTTGGAGGCGGCCAATCGCCGGATTTGGGTCCAAAACGGGGTGCTCTGCTTCGGCCCGTGTGCTCTAGCCGACCGCGTGTTCGCCGCTGCCAGCCGCCGGGGGTGGGCGGGTTTGCTCCGCCACCTCCTGCTGCCGTCGGGGCCGGCCACCGCGGCCGCCCCTTAGTTTGGCCGAGAAGGAAGGAAGGGGGAGGGGTGCGGTCCCCTGTTTTGGGAGAAGAAGAGGAAGAGAGGGATCTTCTTCTTCCTCCTCTTTCCTCTCATTCTCCCTCCGACCACAGTGAGGGAAGACCCGAGCCCGAACTCGAACCCGAACCCGAGGTGCCAGGCACTTCTACAGGGTCGGCCGTGGGCAGGGCGGGACAGGGGGTTGATAATAAAATTTAAGTTTTTTTATATATGTTGTGATAAATTTTAAAAGAAAAATATGATTTTTGGATATTAGGTTCTGCGAGGGATTTACGGAATTAATTGGATTTGTTGGATAGCATTTTCAAGATAAGTAATGTAACATTTTTCTAGATTTATCGGCAAATTTTAAATATTTTTTGAGTCGAATTATTCTTGATTTATGAATTTGATGCATAGGTTATATGTATATTTTTAGACTATTGTATGATTCTGATTAAACGTATTTGCTTCTGATTTGGATTGTATTTGATTGTTCCGACATTGTATCTTTCGGTTTGGAACACTGAACAGAATGTGAGAAAAGATAATAACTTGAAATAGATTCAGATTCGCAGTCGGGCTACGTTAAGGATCCTGTCAATGGGGGCTAATACATTGGTATTGCAAAAAAGATTAGTCGGTGTTATGACCCTGCCACAGGATGATGTGGTCATAGTTTCTGACGGTTGAGTTGAATATGATGAATTGAAAAAAAATAAGTTTGAGAAAAGGTAATAATTCGAAATAGATTCGGACTCGCGGTCGGGCTATGTTGAGGACACTGCCAATAAGGGCTAATACGTTGGTACCGCAAAATGATTAGTCGGTGATATGACTCTGCCCCAGGATGTTGTGGTCATAGTTCCTAATGCTTGAGTTGAATCTAATAAATTGAAAAAAATTAAGATATGAACGATATTTAGTTTTGACGCTGCATGTTTTCATAACTAAAATATGAAACAGAGAACTAATTGAACTTCGACACGGCTATGTTGAGGACTCTGCCAATGAGGACAGATACATTGGTAATTGACTGTCCTGAAGGACTCATCGCAAGAAGATGAGTCGGTGTTGATGATCCTGCAACAGGAAACATGTGGTCATAGTCTAGGATCGACAAGATAAATTGAATTTGTAAAAAAATCTTGAATCCATAAAAAGAATCTTAAGAATTTAAGAAATATTTGACTTGTATCTTGGAACTGCATATATATTTATTTTCTACATATTATTGCCTGATTTATCTAGCTAGAGTGTTCATTACTTACTGGACTATTTAGCTCATTATACAATTTATTGTTGTTTTACATATTTCGAGAACTAGTCTATTGGGGTTCGAAAATGGGAGAGCAACTAGAAGGATTGTGGCGCAAGCTATTTTAGATTAGGGTTATTTAAGTTAAACTGTTATCTTGGACTTTTATTATGATTGTTAAACATTGCAAGATTTTATTATTTTAAGAACTAAGTTTTGCATGTTGGTAAATTATTGTTCCGCTGCATATTTAGAACTATGAGATTTTATGACTTGAGTTAGTCAATGGAATAAGATTGCATTTATTTAGTTGAATTATTTTAGATTTATATAATTGAGATATTTGGTTAAGATGCGTTGAATGCTCGTAGAGAGAGTTTCCTATAAGTGTGGAGTGGTTGACGCGACCCCCGGCTCGCGATGATCTCGGGTTGGGGGCGTGACACTTTCTCTCTCTCATACCGGATCACCATTGTTCCCTTGCGGTCGAGGCCGGGGGCAAATAATCCCATGGCCATATAACAAATTTGTCAACCATGTGGCTGTGGGACTAATCTCGGCTAAACCAATGCAAGGTTCTTCCTTTCTGTTTGTCATTATCTGTAGGCATCTCTCATAATGGAAACCCTTTTTTTTTTCAGAGCTCGCAAGGTGTTGGTTCCAATGGGATTGACTGGTTTAAGGTGAGTTCTTGTTGCTTCAGTCTATGCTCCGATGTTGCTGAATTGATGAAGCACTGTATGTATTGTAGTCTACAAATTCCTTGATCTTAGTTCGTGTTTATGCTCTCCTAGCTATCGTGTATTTAGCATTCTCATCAAATGTCTGTTGAAATTTCATTTAGAAGAATGGTTAGTGCTAAATTAATTAGGGTACTTGGCTGCTATCATTTCATTGTTTATACGTAGTATGGAAGCTATTCATGTTGTTCTAAAACGTGGTCACCTGGATGGCCTTCTTAGGCTTGCACCTTGCTGTTTTGCATTATGTTTTAGGCATGGAGGATGAGATCGATTTATAAATTAGCATCGGATGCTGCCCATTCGTTACTTACCTTTGACTTACTCTGCCTTCTTTGATATGCTTCATACATTGAATTATAACTATTGCTTTAGGTTTCTTCTTATATTTATTAGTTTGTTTTGATACCAGATAACATAGGCTTGGGCTTTTCCTCTGGTCATGTTTTCTCTTGGTTATAATACCATCGTAGTAAACTTGTTGCCATGCAAGGTTATTAACCATAAGAGATGGAACGATCAGATCTGAATGTTTGTGCTGCATGACTTGCAGTGATGCTTACCTGAAAAAAAAAAGACCCAAGAAATATCTTATCAATAATAGTCCAGTGAAAACTGATAATAAGGTAACTACAAGGTGCTGGGATGAAGAAGGGTACAATGTTGTACAACTCAGAATAAATTGCAGCTGCAGGAGATCTCTGAAATCACTATAATAAAATATTTGTTGTTTAAAGATAAAAAGTAAGTAGAGTATCATCTATTCATTTCTAAACTAAGACATTGTATCTAAGGTCTGCCGAACCGGGCCAAACCGTCCAATTCAGACAGTACCAAACCGACCCGGCGCGAAACCGGGTTGATTCATCATTCATATTCGGTTCCGGCTTTTACCGACCGGAACCAATATTGGACCGACCGGAACCGATCTTTTACCGGCCGACTTAGTGCGAATCGGCCGGTTTGCACCGAGTCAACTTGGTTTCGAACCAAGTTGGGTATGGGCCACCTACCACTGCCCTACGGATTCAGTCCAGTACTAAACCGGTACCAAACCGTATCGAGCGTCGACCGGTACGGTCCTAGTATTGGTTCGGCGGTCCTTGGTTGTATCAGATCCTTAAGTCAACTTTTTGGAGAACACGTTCAAGAGTTGATAGAGATCACCTAAAGTGACTACAGATCCAAAGGTGAAAAACGTTTTTTACCCGTCGCTGTAACAAATAGCTGAATGATTAAATGTGCTAATAAGCTGAAATGTATTAGTATGTTTTTCTAAACTATATATTTACTAGAATACATGTAAAAAAGTTTGACTTGATATGCAAGATATTATAATGCATTTCCTAGAAGAGCGAGAGCTGCTAGCCTACTTGATATATTTGATAAAATAAGAGAGACGACTAATTAATAATCATAACCGTCTGGCCTTATCCCAACCATTTGGCGTTGACTTGATGGATCTTTGTTCCCCAAGTATTCCTAAGTGAAACTACTGCATCTGATAAGAGAAATAATAGGTTCAAGTTAGAAATAAACTGAAGCAGTATCATTATTAACATGAAGCAGTATCATTTATTACTTCAAAATTTGATCGTTAAATTAATTGGACATTTTGTGTGCATCTATGGAGGTTCCTAAAAGAATCATAAAGGCAAAACTATGAAACTAAAGCAGTTTTAGCAATCTTATGTGTTAATTGAACAGATTTACATAAGAATGACTTAAACTGTTTACAGGATTTCACATCATAGTTTAGTTTTCTATAAATATTGTAAACTGGTTTAAGCATCTATAGTTCCGTAATTAGGAATTATGAAAAATGATTGTTGTGAGGCCTGGAGCTAGCTTTCCAAAAAATGGATGCATGCACTAATCAATATGCATTCATCTATGCCCTCAGGAATGGAACTGGTCCATAACATGAAAAGAATTGGAAACTCATTTGCACCAGTTGGTTCCCTGGAATGAAGTCCACCTTCAAGCTTATCTTATAATCAATAAACCATAAAAGAATACTCCAATTTGCATTTAGTTAAACTGGATAATCTTGATCTGCCCTATATATGCACTGGATAAATAGCAGATAAGTTATGGTGCATGACCTTCTCATTCACATAATGTTTTTGATGATCTAGCATCCCTGACAACCTAAAATAGAATTCACTCCTTGCTTTGTCATAGTCTCATATGTTTATCATGAATGTTATTATTCTTTTGATTTCTTTTAAGTTCTTTATGAACTCCTTGGAGACTGAGATTCTCATTGCACATAGTTTCATAGTCACATAATACACATATAACTCCAGAAATCCTTGATTTCAGTCCCATCTCCATAGAAGTAATCCTTCTCCATTTAAATTAGTACCTACAATATGTGTCCCTAAAACAATCCCTTACATATTGATCCATTCAAACAACAGCATACATGTATTTTTCCTTATTACATATTGATGCCTTGCTTATTTATTAACATCTTATGACTTACCAAGGTTCACTTATTGAAAAAATTCAGTTGCAAAGTTAATCCTGCATATTGCAGATATCCTTTGTTTAATGGCTATTTTGTTTATTGTGGATTTGCTTTTTCAGGCCTG
>JAOXJJ010000069.1:4005429-4041557 GCA_025769935.1 Phoenix roebelenii
GGAGGGGTGGGGGGGGGGGGGGGGGGGGGGGGGTGGAAATCTTCATGTGGTTTTTCTCATCCTCTGAACCTAAGATCGTTTTTGGCACCGACACACCTTACACCTGACTCTACTAAACCTAACACTCTACTCCTAAGATGATTACAAACAACTTTCAAGTGGCGTAGTTAGATAACAGTTAGAATGTGGGGATAGGCTTGCTAAAAAGGTTGCAAGAAAATATCAATCATGATCCTGTGGTGCATATCTAGGAGTAACCAATTTTAAGATTGCTATAATCAGCTCATTGAGTGAGACAGGAAGGCTAGAATTTCTATCATAATATCATAGATTCTGTTTAACCGAAAAGTGTATCAAAATATGCAATGTTCAATGTAAGTAGTGGCAAAAAGCTGGAAGCAAGAAGTAACTTGATCTAAAAGCAATCCTAGCAATCAGTGAACATTTATCATGTCTGAACTGAATCCAGTAAAACCGTGGATACCTCTGTTTTTGTAAGGTTGAAAGCTGCTTTAAGATACTTTCGCAGAATTGCTCAATCATATCATAGCAATATGTGTGATTTATTTCCACAATGAGAGCATCAATCTGTTACAGAAAAGAACAGTAAATTTTAAAAACATATTATAAAACATATGAAACAGATAGCTATGAAAATAAATGGAGGAAGAAAATGTCATGGAGAAGTCATTTTCAATAATAGCAACATAATTCATTTAAACTATCAGTGCCCATACTGCAAAAAGTAGCAAAGCCAAAAGCAATCAATCGTACTGCTTGAATTTTTTAGAAAAAAACGTTTTATATTTATCTCAACCTTAAGAAATAAATACATATTGTGACCTTGTAAATCAAGTCATGCAAGAACAAATTAAAATTTCAGACTTTGACCTGAATTTCATGTAACCCCCTCTCTCTCTCTCTCTCTCTCTCTCTCTCTCTCTCTCTCTCTCACACACACACACACACACACACACAAACACACACACACTTTGACCTGAGCCAGCACAAGTTTGGGAAAGAGAGGCAACCACCATCGAACCTACAAGTCCAATTGGTGGGTTGGATGAGCTACCATAGTGGAAACTCAGCCATATACCTCTAAAAGTCAAACAGTGTACTTATGATTTCCCAAGTTTGAAGTCATTTGCATCAGCTTCAGCAACGTGGCCTTCATCGGTATCCAAGACAAGTCACTCCAAACCTTTCGCAATCTGTCACGATCTTGAGACAGACACTGGTGGAACACGGTAATGAAGTTGGGTCAAAATTAATTTGCCGTGTAATAGTAATACTGGTACTACTAAATCCACCTGCAAGCAACCCCACAAGCCTCATCTATGCACTGCGATGTCGGATTAGAAAACAACTTCATAAATGAATCGACTTCGAAATTCAAACTCAGCATACGCCCTAACTCTTTTACCATGATATCTGATTGAAGAAAATCGCGCAAATTATATACATTCTATTTTGCTTTTTCTCAAAGGCAGAGGCATCAATAGGCAAGAAAACAAAAATCGTTTTTTGATGATACCTCTGAAATGTTGTTTGTTTGTAATTTAAGAAATCACAATGAGGGTAGATCAATGAAAAAGGGAACAGTGCTATAAATTCTCGTCGGAATAGACAGAGAGGAGAGGAAATTAAAATGCGACAGAGGAGAGGGCAAAAAATCTCCTCAAAAAGGATAGCTTGCATTGTATCTTAGCTGATCGAAGGCCAGAAATCGGCTATAGACTAAACGCCCCCTTCTAATAGCTATTATTGCTATTATTAGTATAGCTCCATTCCAGGCATCTTTATTTCTCGAACCGAGAGGGTATCCATAGTCTATATTAATTTCACCTCCATTACGTAGAAGAAAGAGCGAGAGGCAAGAAGGATTAAGAGCAAGGAGACCCAACCCGGCCGTAGGCGTTGTCGTCGCAGGCACTGGCGAGGAGATCGGCCACGTCCTTCTTGAGGAACCGCACCATCGCCCTCTTCTTGTTCCCGATCATCGCTATCCGAAAATTTATGCACTTTATCGCGTGCTTGCTGCCAGCCCCATTAACAATCTCAGACCAAGAAGAGCCAGATAACTATCAAAAATTGAAGAAGAAGAAGAAGAAGAAGAAGAAGAAGAAGAAGACGTAAGAAAGATCACCATTTGTTAGAAAATTTCCGGCCAAGCAGGTTGTCGAACATCGCTTCCTCTCTTTTTTTTTCTCTCTCTCTTCTTCTTCTTTTATATGTATATGTCTATGTTCGTATTTATTGAATGAAAGAATGGAGGAGGAGGGAGATATGGATAGAGAGAGAGAGAGAGAGAGAGAGAGAGAGAGAGAGAGATGTATCAGGGTGGCGGTGGTGGTGCGGCTACCATTAAAGCTGCGGCCGAGCTAACAAGAAACTGAAGAAAGAGAAGGAGAGAGACAGGGAGGACGCAATGGACGAATTTAAGAGGAAGAAGAAGCTGAAGAAACCGCGAGGGCGACTCCCACGGAAAAAGTGGCAGTGGTGGTGGTGGGGGGTCGTGAGCTGTAGAAGGCGAGGAGACAGATAGGAAAAGCAACGACCTTGATATATTAAATTCAGCAACATTAAAAGAAAGACTCATCCAATGAAAACGGAAACACATACATAAACTACAGCAAGAAAGCTGTTGCTCTTATTGCTTTATTCATTTTTTTTTATTTTTATTATTAGCCAATCTACTTTACTCGGCTAAAGTTTAAGATATGTCCGGAGAATTCTAATTGTTAAAACGAAACATAAATAAACTAAGAGAGAGAGAAGAACGGCAATGGAGCTGCACGCCGATCAATAACCTGTATCTTATATAAAACTTTTTATAACATGGTGATAACAATAGCAATATTAATAATTAGGGGCGAGAGAGAGAGAGAGAGAGAGAGAGATCAGATCAAATCCATTAATATATCAAGAATCATTAATATATCTGGAGGTGGAGTTAGTAGGTGAGTTAGTTAACCCCCACTTTTTCTCTCTCCCATCATTCCCATTGCGACGTTGACACAGCGTTTACCACTCCGCTATCCACATCCACTCATCCACATGACCGTTTGAAGTCGTTTTCCGAAAGTACCCCCGAGCTCTCCAATTGTGGCCGGACGATTGGGGGAACCCGGCGAGACGTTGCTCGGGGCGTTTTAGGAATTCGGTGTAGATTTTTCATTTCTCCCGAAGAAGCCGGCGGCCTGACCGAGGCCTTACCGACTATAAATAAAAATTTGAACGTGGGGCGTGGAGCGAGTGGCGGTGTCCGGTTGAGTTGAGGGCCCACCACCTCCGCACGCTCACGGGATGAGACCGACGCCTCAGCCAACGGCAACGTTGCTCTCTGTCCCGTCGTGGGTTTAGCTTCTCCCAGGAGAGCAAGGAGAAGCTTTCGATTGGGTCGGATGAGCTACATCTGGACCTTAGAATCCATGAATGATTCCACTTCTTTTTCCCTTTCTTTTTTTTTTTTTTTTTTTCGCGCACCGTTGCTTCCTTAGTTTAACCGCAACGAAGCATATTCGCATTGCTTTTGACGTGGAACTCCAGAGCTGGATCCCATCGGGTCGCATGATTGTCTTAGGTAGCTTAGGAGGCAAGAGAACTAACTTACCACGGAGTCGCCCCTCGGAATCAATAATTTGGTGGCGGATATGTCCCTTAGGAATGTCAATATAGGTGTAATTGGGTCGGATCGAGTCGGATCATGAGTGACCTCGATCCAGTCCAAATTTTTGTTCGGATTCTAATCTAATTTTGGATCCAAGCCTAATTTAATAAAAAATCGGTTCACATCAGATTGGGTCAACCGTTACAATTTTAATCCAACAGGTCATTCAGATCAGGTCGGATTTATGCATAATCCAGATCCAACCAAAAAAATTTGGGTCTGATTCGAGTTTGGATCGGATCGGATCCGAGTCAATGCTTTCTTTATATACAGAATATCTAATTTTTCACACCAATAAGCAAAGTACATGTCGCTTGATGTACAATTTACAAAATTTGACTTTATCTCCTAGAGGTTCATGAATAAAAAACAAACAAATAATATTCCAGTGATTCAAAGTCGTACAAAAATGTTGATTATAGCTTGGCATAGAGAATACATGGCCTCCGACGGGACGGCCTTGGGCAAGGTCAATCCGGAGTCTTCACCATGCCAGCTCTTTTCCACTCAAAAAGTATTGGATCAATGTCTTAAGTGCTAGACCAACCTCTCTTATTGCAAGCCCTTCCTTTGGGCACCTCCTCCTCCCCATTCCAAATGGGATCATCCACTTCGCTTCTTTTTTCCCATTCTCAAATCTTTCTGGCTTGAATTTTGCGGATTCCTCCCGTGTCTTGGCGTCTCTATGGATGTAGCACATCTCTGCGGTATGATATTTTTTTGAGAGATTTTCAGCAGCTAAGACTATTTTTCTCAAAAAAATCATATGGCACCCAACCGACCGGTTCAAGAGGATATTCTGCAGCAAGTTAAAAAAGAATCAAAAAGGAGAAGAAGGCCGGCTGCCGGTGGAAGTTGATTCGGTGCACTCGGACTTGGATTTATTTCATGGGGAACAGCAGGCACCAAATCATGCCGACTCCAGACCGCCACGTGAGAGCACGAGTGAGCGTGGAAAAGAAGGGGGACGAAGAGCACGATGATCGTGGACCGAGTCTCCTCCGCTACTCTTCCGCCGCAAATACCGCACGCTGATGATCGATTCGCAAGCGAATCATGATGAGAGGGGCCACCGTTAACTGTCAGAAACATTAGCCTACGCTGCACCATGATTTAGCACCAATCTTGGTGTCACGCAAAAAACGAACAACAAAGAACGTACAATCTTCTTCCACGTGTCTATCATCATTTCTGCGAGCCGTCCCCCAACTCTTTCCACAGGCTCACGGATGTGACAAATATACCTACTAAAACATGTGAGATGTACCCTTTTTCTTTAGCTTTCGGCGAGGGAGAAAAAAAAAAAAACCTTTATACCCGGTCATACTTTCAAAAATAAAGGTGCACTCTTTATGCCATAAAATATGATAATGATGTGTATGAAATACTGTTTCTATTTTATTTTTGGTTTTAAAAATATTATTTGATTTTTATGCCCTGCTGATCGTGTATTTATAGAAAATATGATCAATCTTTGCTTGTTTCGTAAAAAGCTCTTTCTCATTTTTTTTTATTTATTCATAATATTTTGATATATTTAGTTTATCTATTTTATTGTTTTTTACTTGAAAGATGTTAAAGGACTAAAATTTATATTCTTATCTAACTCGCTAGTTTATTTGATACGTGGATTGCTTGTGGCTTGACTTTTTATTTGCTAACATTATATTTTAAATTTATTTTTATTACATATTTATTTATATTTGACATTATTCGACAATCTGTATTTATTTTTTTTAAATTTCTATCAGTCTGCTGTCGATGTGCATTTTCTGAATTGCTAGTATCATATAAAATCTAATAGAAACATAGGACCACCCTTAAACTTAAGGAGAGGCAATTCTGTATTAGATTGCAATTCGCAAGTATTTATTGAATGAATCATAAATAATTCATGAATAAACATCGCCGATCTTTCCATATTTTTGAACATGAAAATCTTTTAGAGAAGCCGATGATAAGATCTTCTATTTACTCAAAATGTATGCGACCATGGTGTCCCATCGCGCGTACATCATCAGATGGTCAGACGCCTGCATTTCAGACGGTCAATTTCACCCAGTCGTCCTCGATCGGGCGTGGCCGTCCGTGGAAAGGGCCGAGGTCGCACAGCCAAAATTTCTTCGAATGGCCACAGACATTCGAAAGGACCAGCATCATGAGCCATGAATTCAAATCCTTCCGCGGATGGACCGTTCTTGCATTTTGAAAATCTGAAGCAGTCCCATCCAAAGGAAAACCAGGGGCGGGCACCGTTCCTTTTGTACCAACCGTACGTGCTTTCCAGGCCCTCCTCCAAAGGAACCAGATTCCCCTGTCCCAAGCCTTCGTTGAAACCATAAGCCGGGCAAGGGAACGGAAGCCTGCAAAGCTTTTGTTTCCCTAACTTGGTTCCGTTGTCCTCTTGGTCCAATTATCCCTCCATTTGTGGGGCACTATGGGTTGATCACAAAAGGTTCACGTGTTATTGATGAGGTCTTTACTTAGTGGGTTGGTGGTAAATCCTATCATGTGAGGCTGTCCGTTGCTGAGAGTTGGAGCAAATGGGTACGACCGGTATTGGGCTCGTCAACTTGTTCGGCTTTTCGGTAGGCCTGATGCAAGATTTTAGTTCGTACCACCATCATATGAGTCTGGATTTCTGGGGGATCGCCATTGCATAATCGACCGACCAACTAGTTCGGGATTTCTAAGTTGGAGGATGAGTACATCGTATTTATCTTCATCCTGTCCTATGTCACGATGGATCCTTGAGTTTTGTTCTCTCCATGAAGAGCGTAGCTGTTTTCGATGGTTGACCCCCATGTATGAGCTAGGCCCTTGAGTTCTGCCTTCACGAAATGGACTCGTTTGTGGTCAGAGAGATGTTTCCAATCGGAATGGTTGTCGATGGAGGTAAAGCCAGTCCTAAAAAGCTACATGGTCTAGCTTTCCAAAGAAGTTCTCCACGTTCGGATAGAAAATTTCGTCGTATGCATCTTTATCGGACTATTGATTTGGGGTAGGATTGTGACTACTGATAGTTGCAAAGCGGATGTGTCGTGCTGCTAGGCCACGGTCTATTGGAGTTGTCTCAAGGCTTCCATCACCTCGGACAATTAGGTCTCAAGCTCGTCAACTTTGGAATTGGTATTGCTGCTAGTTGGATCCGCAGCTGTCGAGGTTGATAATCGAAGCTGAGTTTCTTAAAGATCTCAGCCACTCTAGAGGTGCATGAAAGGATCATGGACTACTTGGGAAGTCTTTCTCGATTATTAGGACTTGCTGGCTGCTACAGGCTTCTAGTGGTGAAACAGCGCTGTCGGAAAGTTTCGATGGCGAGCTTGTGGCAATCGAAAAAGGTACCGATGGTCATCATTTCAGGTGTTAGAATTATTGCAGCACCATTGATTGATTTGCGATTGATTGTGCCAAACATAGTCAGCCTGCTGTGCCAAACATAATCGCATTTACCAAACTTCACCTGATTAATTTGTGCTTGATTGTGCCAAATATAGTCGGCATTACCAAACTTTGTCAGCATTCTAGTACTATCTACAAGATGCTCCTATACATTATAATTGATAGGCAGAAATACAATTCTCTTCTTTTTTTTTTTCTTTTTTCAACACCGGGCATCGATTGACTAGTGCCGATGAGGCTGATGGCGATAGGGTAGTACTGTACAACCAAAAGCTCCACAGGGCTCATGGAGGCCGGTGCGGTGCCGGTATCCTACATACATCTCTTCAACGCACAATATTATATCTAGTCTCATTTTAAACGATTGCGCAGAACTTTGTTGTCGTTTCCACTGGATAGGAGCGAACCAATACGAGTTTGCTGCACCAATTGGCGATGATTTCACAGGGACATTGCATTCTCAGCCCGAATCGGTTTCAAACGGGCCTCAGGCGGCGGCCCATAGCGTCAGGGCAAAGTTACTCACGAGATAACCTAACGGTCAATGAAGAGCGAGCGTGCGAGCGAGAGACGGGATGCGGAAACCTACCATTCCTCCTTCGGAATTACCAAATCAAATTGCCGACGATCTTCTTCATCATCATCTTCCTCTCCTCCTTTGATTCGTCTCTCCTCTTCTTTGCTCATCAGATAGTTTTCCTCTCTCCGGAGGTCTCATCATCTCGTATAATTTTCTTCTCCGGAGGTCTCATCATCTCGTATAATTTTCTTCTCCGGAGGCCTCATCATCTCGTAGCCGCCCACCAGGATGGGAAGCAGCAACAACATACAGGCCAAGCTGGTGGGTACGTCTTCCCTTTATTTATTTATTTATTTATTTTGAATTCCTTATTTGCATTCGCCATCATCATCATCATCTTTGCCTCTTCTTCTTCTATCCACGGATCGAAGAGGGTTGTATCATGGGAGAAGAAGAGTCTTTCTCATATCAATTGCTATCCTTTGGAATTGCTTATGGCGTTTTGGATTCGATTACCAAGTTTTTCCTGTATACATGATTGCATCTCCGACTGGTGCAACTGATTTCTTGCCTCGGATGACAAAACTTGTCGATCCCTGGATCTGCGGGGGCGCCTCAAACTTGTTAACTTCTTGCCTCGGATAAGCCGAGCTGTTTATGTTAATACCCTTTTTTTTAGCAAATGTTTATGTGAAAATTGATGCAAACTGAAAATGTCATGCAAAGAATAGTTTTCTTTATTTATCTATAAATAAAATAATGAATCCTCTATGTTTGGAAGGTGAGATCTCTGTTCATGCATGAGTCCTGTCTGGCATTTGCTGTTGAGTTGTAACATTGGATTGTGTGGCGGGGAAATTCATCCTCAGACGTTTAATAATGCTCGGTCCCGATTAGAGTAATATGCATGGGCTCGTTGTCATGTTACCTGCAATTCTCAGCTGGTTTCCAAAACAACGTACTACCATGATCATGTTTTATTCGCTATAGCGGGGGCTCTATCCATATATCTCCATTTACAACTGAGATGAGAGAAAAAGGTCGTCCATGTACGCTAGGATTACTATTTGTCTTGACTTCAAATACACTAGAATACCAGCACTCTGGAATTCTGATTAATTCAGTTTTCCTAGTATTGGAGATTATATATCAGAAATCGAATACAGGTAGGCATGCTTATCCTGCATTACAGATATAGGATCTTGGACTTTTCAGAACCAGAAGAAACTTAGTTTACCATCTTTGATTTGTTTCCCAGCCGGAGATTATCGAACTTCATATTTTTGTCTGCTTTGTCATGGGAATTATCCCACTTGGATTTGTCCTGTAAAAACCAAACCCCATCAGAAGCTGACAGCTGAGTTCAGCGCAAAACCAGAGACAAGTAATAAGCCCATGGAATATCATAAGTGGTGGCTGATTACCTCAAAAGGGCAATTTCGCTAAATGTAAGATCAGGGAGCTGCATACATACTGCTTGAAGATCATGTCCACCCCTTTCTTCTTTCCTCATTCTAGACATTGTTTCATATTAGGCGAAGAAGGAAAGACAGACAAGAAAATTCAGAAGGATGAATGAGAGGAACTGAATTAATGGCCAAAAAAAAAACAAGACTGGTATGCAAGGATCCAATTTGGTTTCTTTGATTTCACTCTTCTTGATTGTACATTCCATCTCATCCCAAAAAGAAATACATTCGTGCCTCAGCTAAGCTCATTCCGTGGCATAGATTAAACGAGTCTTGATATCATCACTGATTTACTGGATAGGTAGCCCTACTATTCGTTCTACTTCTGTTATGCATATACAACAATTCTGCAGTGAGGCATTTCAGAATTCAGACATTCAGTGAAAGCTAACTGAGGTTCAGCAAGAGTAATGAGAATGAAAAAAGTCTGCATGTCTCCTTCAATTATGTTTAACAGTAATAATATATGAAGGCATCAGAAGGACTATGATTTGATCGAGAGATAACCAATACTCCCCATTCTCTTACTTATTTTGCCTCTCTTCTTTCTACTTCTTGTATCTTCTTACCTCTTCAAAAAAACTCAAAGTTTATCATGTAATATTGGAGAATGGATTGTGTGCTAGTGATGCATTGTGCTCGTACTTGGCACGTATCAGTACCATGACAGTGCCGCATGCTGCAAGTGCAGTCTAGTTTGTATTCTCCAGCGCAGATGACAATCCATGTATTCGAGTAGGCTTGAGATCATCCATTTTGATTGTGATGATATCGCTTCTTTTCGTGATTCTGTTTATAAAAAACTTTATTGCTGCATATTGCTCGAGGTTGTTGACCATTCTTCTTCCAGCTTCTGTCGACATTATCATATCATACTTTTAGTCCTACCTCATCACCAACATTGCATACTCATAGCTTTATTCGTAAGTTTTCTTGGTGCTTTCCTATGATTGTGACCTCTCAATAGTAGCTTTCCACCCTTTGGTGTTCTTGCAGATCATATAATGAGAATGTTGACTGTTCCGAATCTAGTTCTACTTATCCCATAACTGCCTGCACTCCTCATTTTGTGCTACTCTCTTTATTGTATACCTTATAGTTCACATAATAAATGACCCCCCTTCATTACGTGACAATGTTGAAATATATGCATATGAAGAACATATGCTGATGAAGTGACTAATTTTCTGGGGCATGAGATAATTCACTATTATTTGATTTTGTGTTTGAAGGCCTCATTATTAAATTGTCTGTTGACTAATCTTATGTAAGCACCCAACGTGACTGGGCAGCCTCTTTGGATAAGATTTGGTTCGCTCACATGTTGAGTGATTCATAACAAAAGCTATGTAATATTTATGTACGACATCAGTGAAACAATTTGTTGAGAATATTCGGTGCATTAAACTAAAACTATTGGTCACAGAGGCGGTTTGCTAGTATGAGCACCTTATGTATAGATAATTTATCAATTTTCCCATTATGCTGCTAATTATACATAAAGACATAAACAACAATTGTTAATCAAAAATTATGTCTTCAGATGCATGTGAGAAACATCTAAATATACTATTCTTCGTCTGACATATGATAACAGGCTTCTCACTATTTGTGCTAGTGTCCCAATCTCTAGCTTGCATTGCTATTTGTCTATCATGTGCAGGCTTTTACATCTTAATCCTAAATGTTTTCATATTATTTTACCAACATAGCATGCCAACTCCTATGACATCCGCACATAACGTAAAAATTTCATAGAAAATTGTAAAGATGTTATAAAACTTATAAGACCAATTTACCCTGCATTTGTTGATTACATAATGTTGATGGGTGCAGCAGCTTATATGCTTTATGAGAAGCTCTTTAGCATGTGTTGTTTTTCCATCTGAAACGAATTAGTGAAACTCTTGGCCTAACTAGCTGACATAAAATATCAGACTCAGTATGTACTTGTTACAATATGTTTGGAAACTGGCCCTATCCCTCTGCAATTACATGTTTTATTGTCCAACCGTTATGTTTCTTTTTAATGTATAAAAGCAAACCGATAGCTGCAAAAGGTGTTGATTGAAAGTTGATATCTATAAATCCATGTATCTATCTTGTTAGCTGGTAAATACATTTTATAAATATAAACTTTTTAACATGTTCATGTGTGAACGCTCTTTTAGTTCAGTGAAAACATTTGCATTTCAAGTATTCTTATAGTATGGAGTCAAATCTGTACAATCAAGATAACATTTGTTAAGTGCTTCTCTAAACACATTCTATATTTATGATCAAGTTTGCTTGAATTTTTTTCCACTCTTTGTGCACATTATTTATTTATAACATGATATTTTTTATAAACTTTCAATTTAACTATCTGTAAAGACAAAAGGAATTCAAAATGCTTAGTTCTTTGGCTGGCTGTAACTGCTATGAAACTGTAACTGTAGGGTCTTGCTTCCAATGTTTCTTTTCCTAAAAGGAACTGCCTTCCATCAGTTCATGAGGTCTTTCTAAGTCAAGCAATGGGCAGGAGTTTGTCAAGCTTTCCTAGGAAAATAAGAGACCATACTTCTATTATAAGTTGTAGAACTTCAGAACTCAGAAGTATCAATAAGTGATCCAGTTTCCTTTTATAGCATATACGTTTCATCTAGGATAGCAGGAACCTTAGTTGTTTAGGTTACCTTAGTTATCTGATGTTCACCAGTGGTACTCCACAACGGTAAAAAAAATAAAAAAATATGGTAGTCCTTTATGTTCATATTCGTATGTATGTAAAAATAGTAAATGCATTGTCATGTTTGCTTTCCAAGGACAATCGAGATGTGTATCTCATTTTCCCAATACCAGAACACACACTGTTCTTTTTTTTTTTTAATGATCAGGATAATCCATTATATTTCTTTGTTCTACCCTCAGTTGAAAATTTGGAGTCCGATACCCACCCTAAGAAAAACCTTCAGATCCTACTTTTTTTCTGAACTTAAAACCTGCCTTGGAAAAAATAAAATGAAAAGACTTGTTAAAAATTCCCATTCATTATGTAAATCTAAACAGATCTTTTGTTTATGCTTAGGAAAGAATTTTGCTTCTCAATTAAATTAGAGAAGATAATCAGATGATATTGGGCTGGGAAATCTATTACCAACTGAATAAAGAATTAACTCAAATAACTCTAAAGTTGTTAAAATCTGTATGCCAAATATTGATTGCATATACAAATTGGGATAAATGTCCATGAGTGTAAAATATCAAGGTTTGTTTTTCTTTTTACATGTGCATATCTTTGTGTATAGTTTTCCTTACTGTAGATGGCTTTGCGGCTTCATCTTCTAAAAGTTGGGTGGTATTGTCTGAAATGATAGATTGGCCCAACTTCTCAGTGACAGAAAAAAGTGACTTTGCAGTTTGGTGTTTGCTCCTCATGCATGGATTAATTTATTCAACTGAAGGGACTTCTTTGACTATCTGTGGTGGGTCGCTTCTACATATTTATTAGTAGCAAGCTTCAAAGCAAGAGGCGACTTCTTGGTGATTTATATGCTCTAGTTGGTAAATTGTTGCCTAGATCGTTAGTTGGGTATATGAAATAACATCCTAAAAATAGAAAAGCAAAGAGTGGGTTCTTCACTCTTCAGTAATAAGTATGCAAAGGTTAGACTGAGTGGGTATTCTGAACTCTAGTAGCATCAGTTGGATCAGAAGTTTCAGGATATACTATATAATTACAGTTGCACTTTTATCATTTCTACTTGTTTCTCTTGTATCCACAACCTCGATGAATGTGGCCTGAATTGTTTACTTTTAACATATGATACTTCGCAGAAAATATAGATTTTCTTAATGTTATGTTCCAATTCTGTTACATCATTCTTTAATATTGGACTAATTGCTCAAGATTGCCCTGGTTCTTGTTCACTAGCCACCAGATCCAATAGTTACCCTTTTAGGGAAGGGGACAGCAATGTATATCAGGCCTTAACACCCGTCCATATTGGCACCCCAGACCGTGCACTTAACAGCATGAATTAGCCAAGAGAAACTTAAGACAATAACTGAAAGCAAGTCAAGAGAAGAAAATGCTCAAGATGGTAAATGGGTGAGCTAAGGAAAAATTGATTTCATGACCTCTAACTTTGATACAATGCTTACTAACTACCAGATCCCAAAAATTTAAGCTGTTAGGAAATGGGTAAACAATATATACCAGGTCCTAACACTTCTAAATTAAAAGGTGCACTGTCTAAGTGATTTAGTATTGCATATATAGTATATGAGAGAACTTTTGTTCATCTAGGTGCTTCTTGGGGACATGGGCACAGGCAAGACAAGTATAGTGCTGAGATTTGTCAAAGGCCAGTATTTTGATTGTCAGGTTTGTTTCGGTTCCTGTTTTGACCTGCTGCTATGATTTATTTGTATATAATTGACAGCGAAGACGTACCTGACATTAAGTGTCTCCAGGAATCTACAATTGGAGCAGCCTTCTTCTCTCAAATACTATCCCTGAATGAAGCAACTGTAAAATTTGATATATGGGACACTGCTGGGCAAGAACGGTACCATAGCTTGGCTCCCATGTACTATCGTGGTGCAGCTGCAGCTGTCGTTGTGTATGACATCTCCAGTGCAGTAAGTCATTTATTAAAAATTTGAGAACTAGTGCCTAGAAATCAGATCATTTCACCACTGATATCAGTTTTAGAATGCAGAAAGCCAGAAGCTAATATATGTATGCTTTTGTTTTAAAGAAAATCATTATGATATTTTTTTGTTTCCTCGGAGGAGTGAGATCAAGCTGGAATTGTTTTTCTTTCTTAATAAAAAAAAGAAATGTTATAGTAATCTTGTTATTATTTCTATTAATGATCATCTTCATCAACATTGGCATCAAAATCAGTATTAGTATTAATATTAGTAGTAGTAGAACATGTTCTTTAAGCTATCCTCTCTACATCCACCACATGTCTATCTCAATGTTCTCATCTCTGAAGCATTCATCTGCTGTGCTTGGAGCATTTTTTTTATCTGCAACATTCAATTGATATCTTAATTCTTATTATGTATTTCCCTTGCTCTTTTAATGGTTTGTGGAGATCAAAGATGCCACATCTCCATGTCACCAACTTGTACTTATTCAATTGGATATTTCTTCATTTACTTCTTCCAGCTTTTGCAGAATAGAAATGATTGTGTTGGGGTATCTCTTCATGAAAATTTTGGGGCCTTGTTTAAGCAGAATTGATGACCATTTACTTAGTTATGATATCTATTTACATTCATACTGTTTTCATTAATGGTTACTTCTGATTTGAAACATATCTGTATTTTCCTCCAGGATTCATTTGCTCGAGCAAAAAAGTGGGTTCAAGAACTTCAAAGACAAGGTGACTTATGGTGATTTAAATTATTTTTGCTTTCCCACCTGCAATTCTGGATATGTAAAAGCATCTCAATTAGTTCAATTCCATACTCCACTAACTAGTGGTTCATGTTTAATAAAAATTTCCTATCTAAAGCTACACTTCTATTTCCACCTGTAATTTGGATATGGAAGAGCATGATCACGTTCATTTTGTTTCATATTCCAATAACATGCTTTTCTGACACATTAATAGGAAAAATTGATAGCAAATTTCTTTCAATTCTCTGATACACACCCACATACATACATGCATGCATGCATATAAATACATACATATATATTATACGCGCGCGCGCGCGCACACACACACATATATATATATATATATATATCACTGTCAAAGAATTTTTAAATAGATGCAATTTGTCTTTTGTAACTTGCTCTTGGGCTGTGTACATGCAATTCTGCTGTTTTAAAATGTTTTCTGGGCCTTAAACATCTAGAACATCAATATAACTAGTCATTAATGGCCAATACCCATCCTAGAAGATAGGTCAACCTAGTTTACCAGGATGCCTAATATATAAATATGGTAGGAAGTAAAGCTAATCATCTTGTATCTTTCATGGTTGTAGATATGTCATCTTTAACATTCTCGAATTTGTGCACATACTGCTAATATTACTAAATTTACCTATTTATGTTCACTAAATTAGTTATAATCTTTCTGTTAAGTACTCTATTTTTAATGGTAGTTGATTCCATTCTAGGGAATCCACATTTGGTGATGGTATTGGTGGCTAACAAGGCTGACTTGGAAACAAAGAGGCAGGTGGATAATGAGGTATATAGTTTTGACTCTTTACTCTTCTTGACTCTAATTTGTTCTTGTGGTACTAGTTAAGTTCCAAAGGAAGCAAGAACTAGGATGAAAAAATGGTGCTTAAAAGTGCTGACTGGGAACCACTGGAGTTTGGGTTTTACATAAGAAAGGAATCCATAACTTTATAAATGATTAACAACGAGAACTGACCTTGGTGACAAGTAATATTATATACCACTCAGTAGATCTGCACGCTAATTTTTGGGTCATTGTTTCATGAAGCACTCTATTACTTTAGAGACTTCTGGGCATATCTATTTTAATGGGCTTTGTAAGAGCCTTCAGTTCAGGTAGAACAGAAATCCAAGATGTTCTGATACTTGGACAATAACTATTACGCCAACTAACAGGAGCTACTCATAGCACTTTTTGGAGAGTATTGTAGAACTGAGATTAATGCAATCACTTCAATCTCGAAAAAAAAGTTAGTCCGAGTGAAGATCAATCATCAATTTGCCTTTGGTGGATAGGTTTAAAAGCAAGATTGTATTTAGCTTTTAGCAGTCTTAATGGTGTTCGCCCATATGGCCATTACAGATGATTTTGGTGTCTTAGCACTGTGCTGGTGCCAGTCACACTATTCCATTCCAGTGGTTTTTGAATCCATGGTGTTCAGTATGATGAATTATTTAGAAGTAAAACAGCGAGCCATGTCTTCTGTTGTTTCTTAGAGTATTAGCAACCGAAACTAGTTTCTTAGCCTTGCAAGTCTTACTAGTTTCTAAGCCAGTGTTTGAAACATGGACATGACTGGTTTATATTAAAAAGGCTACTTAGTTGATAAATAAGGACATCCCGATGCATGAGGATCCTACCATTGCGGGTCTAGGGAGCGTTAAATATGCACAACCTTGTCCCCTCATGCAGAGTGGTCATTTCCATGTATATGCCATCTCTTTTTTAACATGGCTCGATAATAAAGCATGCATGCAAACTTGATGAAATGCCGTAAGGAATGCAGGTTAACAGAAAAGAGTGAATGCCTTCCCATCCATGTAATCATATTAGAACAAACTAGCCAATGAATGGGAATGGGAGATACCACTTTTTAATAGTCTTTCTTGTAATGTGTATTTAAATGTTGAGAAGTCATTGTTTTGGTTTATGACATCTGGAGGACCGCTACTGCATCTTTTTAATATTATGCAACAATCAAGGACAGCATGATTCTTTTTGACTACATTTCAGGAAGGCGAGCTATATGCTCAAGAAAATGGGTTATTTTTTATCGAGACTTCAGCGAAGACAGCACAAAATGTCAATGAGCTCTTTTATGAAATAGGTATGCATGATTCACAGCCTTTTTCTTTATATATGTAATGAAAAAAGAAAAAAAAATTGAGTCTGTAGTGCTCGTAGCTGACTTTGTAACTCTCTCCACAGCTAAAAGACTGGTGAAAGCCCGACCTGCACGCCCCGCTGGGATGAATCTGCACAATGAAACCCAAGATAGGAGAAGAAGGCTGTTTTGCTGCTCAACATAATTAGTGTTTAAAAGACTAAATAAATAACCTTCTCTCCTACTTTGGCTGGTCCCACTGCTTCCGTTTGTGACTGTCTCATATGATCTGGAATACTTGTTTTTTAAGCAGCATTTCTAAATTCTTTCTGTGAAATTCTTGGTAATGAACATCTACTGATTCTGCCCGCTGTATCAATACATGCTGCTCAAGTCTAAAAGTTACCTGCCACTTGGACTGATGAATAGCTCTCCTAACAACAATCTGGTCCAAGAATATCAGCCAAAGGCACCAAAGAAATGCCCTATAATTTGTTAATGCACTCCATATTTTTATACGTGTACACACCCTTATGGTCTAAATCCTCGACAAACCATTTCCCCACCCATGATTATTCACGTATGAGTACGTCATCCAAGCACAACTCCGGTTGCCAACGGACCAATAGCACTCCACCCACAGCGTCCAGGCAGGGGGCATCCAGTCTTCAAAATCGAACATGCTCCAACCGGAAGAAGGCCCAATGAGGGTCGCTATGCGGTTGAGATCCGCCTCGCCCCTTCTTTCCCTTTTTTTTTACCACAAAAAAGGGGGAGAGAATAAATTTTAGCATATTTATATAAATAATTTGTCTGCATATCCATTTAAAACCAATACAGATGAATTTTAATATCTGATTAATGTTCGCATCCACATTCATTAACTAAAAATGGATAGAATACAGGATGTCTGATCTATATCTGTTCAAATTTCAGCCCCATCACCAAATCATCACCTCCATCTTGCTATGCAAATTGTTTTTGCAAATTGTTGCTGGTCATAGGGTCAAAATTTGTCGTAGAGATAACTGGATTAGCTGCTATCCATTTCATCTAAATCAGATTTCATATTGATATGATAAAAAAATGTATTAGACAAAGGTCATTCATTGTTATGCTGGTTTCACCCTGCATCACTTCTAAATGTCATTTGCAGTATCAATGTCATGGTCTAATTACTCTCCATTCCAAAGAAAAAGTACAAAATTGCAGATCTTTTGTAGTCCACATTCTCATTGTAATATCAACAGTTTCTTCCTCTTTTTTTCAAAACAAAAGCACCAATCGAATTTCCAGGCTACCCTAGAAGGCTACCAATTTGATCATGATAAGTTAACTCGGATTTTGCTATTGGTTATAAGGTTACACAAAATATCAGATAAGGCATATCAGGAAAATTGGGCGGAATACAGCTCATGCACTGGAACTTTGATCTGTCTCATTGCCCAAGGCTTGAGTTACACCAACTTCAGCTGGACGAAGGACACGATCGTATATCATGTAACCAGCCTGTGATCACAAACAAAATATACAGATGGTCAGGAACCACTTCAGCAAACGCATACCAAAACAAACATATGATGAACATGCTTTAAAGGGTGATATTCAAAGCAATCAAATGAACCAAGATGAGGAGAAATGGCTAATTCCTAAAGAACTTATAAGCACCAGGCTGAAAAATCAGAGAAAGGAACTGCACAGTAGTTACCAGCTACATCCTCATGGCTCCCTATTAAACATGGAGGTGCAATCAGAAAAAAGAATACCAATTTGGCATTTTGAACCATCAAAAAGCTAGGACTGATGCCTATAATACTTTATTCTACCGTCAGACTTCAGAATTTCCACAACAGAAAGACCAACACTTAGTGAAATCAAAGATTAACATATTTTGGTGGTTAATGCATCAGCTCTAATTCAGCACTTACAGAGAAAACTGACAAATATAGTCCTTTTCATTTTGAATTTCAACCTCCGATTGAAGACACAGCATAATTGCAAGTTACAGCAGATTTAGCCTCGGAGTGCCAATTTGCAATTTTTAGCATGTAGAGTGACATACAATGCCCAATTTGTATATAATTCACATACATTACCCAGACCCACTGGATTAATCTGAGGTACTTGTCTCAACACAAAAGAATACGATTACAGGTACATTTGATTTCTAGGTTCTTCTTTATTCTTATAAAAGCTTCTCTTCAGCCAAAGCAAGCTTCTTCAAGTCCTCAAAAACTACCATTGAACTTGTCTTGAGTCACCCTACCTCTTTTTTAATTATTCAACATAAAACCAAGGCCCTCTACTTATGAAACTAGTTAGTTTTTTAGTGCTCATAAAAGTACCAAGAAAAATGGGCTTCTACCACTTTATCCACTATTAGAACCCCTCCGAAGCTCCCATTGTTAGACATGTCTAACTTTTGTTTACCATGCATCAGCCTTAAAGACACTGGCTTCTACTAAATCATCTGATGTATCTGCACACTCTTTTTTTTATTTTTATTTTTTTTGTTTGTTTTTTTTTTTGGGAAGAGTGGGGGGGTGTACATGCACACCCTCTTTATTGCCTGTCTTTTTAACTCATTGCCTTCATGTATTTCCCCTGAGCTTCACGTGTAAAAGCCATCATGCAGCATGGCAAAGCCACAACTCTGCTTCATCTACTACCCTCCAAACCTAGAATAAAATTTTGGATCTATATCTCCAGTCTTATTTACAATGACAATGGATAACAAAAATTGATGCTTTAGGGCATTTTTTATGACAATAAACTATGACAAAGCTTCATTTCCATTTGTATTAAAAGTTAGAAAATTATAACTTCTGTCAGAGAAAAAGGCTTAAGAGCAACAAATAGATAATTTCATTTGTGTTAATAATTATATTGGCACTAGCCAACCCCACATATTATGATTATAGTAAGAAACAAGGTCAGCCTTTTTTTTGAGAGAGAAAGGAAGGGAGACCAACTCGCACTGTAACTACCTAGATTCAAATACCTGGAAATGCTCAGACCAAGACTCAAATATAGAAACGCTAATTGCTAAGCAGAGGGGTGTGATCATTGGTGCAAGCCCCAATTCACAGAGATAAGGTCAGCCTTAACACTCAGCAACTTGACTCAGAACATTGAAAGATTGAAGCAAGCTAGATAGATGAATAAGGCTTTAATTTACGGTGACAGGTATTGCCATCTATATTCTTATAATCAAAAAGGGGGGACTAAGAGAAAATGATATGATTATTATTTATTTAGTGCCAACCTCTGCATGCCCTAGAAACATGAGTAGGACCTCCATGCTAAATTTTTAGCACATATGGCAAAGTTCAAATGTTTAATACTATGATGCTCATTTACCACATACTGGTCTTCTTCAAGATTTTGGTCAATCTCTTGTTTACTGTCACACTTCTCCAGCGTAGAATAGCAGCTGGTATCAATTATATTCCAATTAACCCTTGTATAAATGGCTTGACAGTGCACATGTTGTGCATTTCACTCATTTTACAACACAACACATGCACCTGCATTGGTATACAAATCATACTGCCAAGTCAGCTGCTTCAAATTAAAGTACATGTATACAATGCATACCTTCAAAACAGCAGCAACAGTGCCAGGTCGTTTTGAAGCATCAGGTACTTGGAAAAGTGCAAGATGCTTGTTTGGATCAAATTGCTCATTTATTGGGTCATATTTCTCCACCCCAAACTTCCTAAACACCTGAAAGAAGAGAATATAGATAAGCGACTAAGCAATAAAAAAAAGATCTAATGCACACATCTTAGTAAAAACAGAATACGTGGCAAATCTTGGTCAACATCAAATGATTTTCTATCACTTCCGTAGAGAAATTTATTTAACTCGATCATATAGAGATGCATGAGAATAATGATAAAATATGACAACTCAAAAAAAAAAGCAAGGCCCATAATGTGTCATCTTTCTTCTGAGCGGGAAAACTCCAACACCAGAAACAAATGATAACCTGTCCAAATGAAATTAACTTAAAATATCCACATTGTAAATTAAAACAGAGACAGACCTCAAAATTCATCTTTGGACTTTGAACAGTGTCCTTCCACTTTCTGTATAAGTCAGCAAAGCAGAACCCAACAATTTACCATCAGACAATACATTTCAGATAATTTTTTTTATACCGATAAAACAATGAGCTGCTCTTAGTACTTCAATTCACAGAGATATGGCATCTTTCCATCCAAAATACCTAGATGTTGAAAAATTCAATTCTTAGAAGCATGCAGTTCCTACGGCACTACATTCAGTCCCATCCCTTGAGAAATAAATGACCAGCATTTTAAGTACCAAACTGTACCAACTGGTACCGAGCATACTATACCGACTCAATATGATAGTAATACTTGTACAGGGACTTGGTATGCCCCCATCATAATGATGCATGGTAGTATTTGCCATGCCGACTCCTATGGTTTACCATGCATCGCTATAAGAACGTATTGAAACATACCATAAGGTACCAGTACAGTGCCAGCAGCAAGACATAAATCATTGGATGATATCATTCTTGGAGGATAGTGTAAGCTTCCATGCCCAAAAATCCATCTTGTCAAGTCAAGCAAGCTCTTATCATCTATATATCTACTTAGGCATTGCTTGATGGTAGAACTTGTCAAAATGCCCAGGCGAACCTAGAAGATGGACCTAGCTTATTGCTCAAGCACCCTGGCAATTGACTAAGTGATAAGACTTCATACAAAACCACTTGTTAGATTTTTGAACTGCTTCAACTGTACTGTCATTATGTTTTATAATATTTCAAAAAATGAACTTTTCCATGTGCCTTTAGACAAGTACAATGAATGTAAACAAATAAAACTACCTCAAAGACATAGTGTAGTTCACAAAATTTTAATATGAGTAAAAAACAAATATAATTGTTGTCCTAGATCAAGTAATAGAGATTGCTTAGCATCCTTATCCATCATGCTCGAGGCCGGAGCTTGGGTCTAAGACATTAAATGGAAGGCTTTTTGTCACATTCATGCATGTAAAGATCTAACTTATACGTACACATATGATTATATATCTATATGATTTAGATATTCACACACATGCAACACATATTAATGTGTGTTATGGCTAAAGTTAAGCTTGCTTGGGTGTTCTAAGGCAAACAAGTACAGAAAAGGAAGGTCCAAAATGAAAAAGATAGATAAAGAAATAAAGTTTGAAGATGGCACCTACAGAAAAAAAGGTCATGGCATGTCTTCTTTAGAAAACTAAGTTAGCAATACTTTTTGTAGTCAAAAACAATCTTAACAACATATCCCTTTGCATGGCAAACTAGATGCCTAACAACTCCCATGTGATATTAAGGGACTTTCGATCAATATTCTGAACCTGGTGAACCCAAACAAAACCGGTTGGCGGGCCCCGAGTTCCGATTCAATTGCATGTCAACCACTTTAGTTAAACAAAGGAAAAGCCCCATGGCCCCACCCACCATATTTTCTTTCTCCACTTCTCGAAGCACCTACAATCTAATCACCTCACATACCACCTCTCCCCCCCCCCTCTCCCCCAACCCTCCCCTCTTGTTCTCACCCCTCTATCAAACCCCCTCCCTGGCTCTTGTTTTCTCCAATCCACCATCGAGGCATGCATCTGATCTATCATGGTCTCATTACCACTATTCCTAAATCAGAAAATGGACAGGAAAATCGCAGGATCTAAGCCGCTTCATCTCAAAGATGATGATATTAGGCTTTGTCACCTCAAAGACTACAAAGAAACGATCTTCATGCTTTTGACCTTGCAAAATCCAGCTCCGAGGCCTTCGATCCAGCAAGATTCAGCCACCTGGACTCTGTTGCCAGAAGTTTTGACGCCACCCAGATCCAACCATGACCCTTCTTGCTTCATCGGCCATCCTCTACCTCCACTCATGAGCCTACCCATTTGACGAGCCACCAAAAACATGGTAACCTCTGTAATTTGGAGGAACTAATCTACGCTATAGAAAAAGAAAAAATCCAAATCAGAGCCCTTCCCCTTCTTTTTTGTTTTTTTCTAAATTTGGCTCAACCCGGGTGGGTGGAAGGTGGGTCGAATGTTCCAGGACGAATAGTTCAACTGTGTAAGCCGAAACAAATAAGATATCAAGAATCCTTTTTTTGGGTGACACAACCCAGTACATGCTATGTATGACAGGTCAGCTGGGTCTACAGGGTCTCTAAATATTGCTTTTGACAGCTTACTAAAGAGAAATTTGTGAGAGCAAACCTAGGCACAAGGTATGGTCGCTACATTATGATCTAGGTGTCATGGGTTTGAAATATGGAAGTAGTATTTCAGAATTATATTCCACATAAATAATTAATTGCACGGCAAGTTATTATATTCTACATATCAAGCCTAGGCAATCTCTAATTCAACTTCCTGATTTGGATCTTGAACCCCCATCTTGACCCCTCTATTACACAAAAAAAAATATCATACGCCCAAGGATCTCAAGGCCCTTTCCAGATATTCGCAACAATTTATAAAGAAACCAACATCAAACACCTTCACACTCAGACCACGCTGCAACTTTTAATTTCATTAATCCATCCAGTGAAAAAAAGATAATTTCATTTGCTTGTTGTAACTACGTCAACAACAATCCAGGTATTTACCACCATGGTTACAAAAAGGAAGAGGGCATGACATATAATGCCATAAATGCTGATCAACATGTAAGAAAACTCTATAGCGATTAGAGACCAAAACATGAAGATTTTCATGATTTCAACAGAAAAATAAAATATGATTGCCATAAAAAGCGAAAATGTATGGTGATTACCAACAGAAAAGGTAAAAAAATATTTGAAGCTTCTGCTCTAAATAGCCATTTACTAAATTTGATCAGCAATTTCTGTATAAGCAAACAAATTCAGGAGAATATTACCTCTGAAAGTTGTTTATCAGTCATCTCAACACCCTCGAGGAGAGTTCTAAGGAGAGGGATGGCTCCAGCAGAGTCTTTGGATGTGTCAATCTTCGAGAAGCTTTCCTTGACAACAGATGAAGCCCTTCCCAGATTGTCAGCAACATCTAGTAGGCTCTTGGCAAAGTTCTGTACGAAATTTTTTGAAATGCAGGATATTGTAAGAAACATATTTAACAGATACAAATCAATTATAAAGGAAAAATAAACATATCAGGAGTAGGTGTATTGGAAAGGGTAAAGAACAAAGATTATACTTGTATTGCAAATTTTTTTGAGTTTTCTGCCTCGCGTTTTGTTCTGTCTATAACATTCTCCATCTCAGCATAGCTGCGTAGAACTTTATCCTGCATTTTCTCAACTTCCTTGTGTTTTAACTTCAGTGACCCTTCCTTCTCAGCAACTAGCTTTACCAAATCATCATATGATAGTTCAGGCTCTGCATCTGAATCAGAAAATGCAGTTCGTTTGACGCTCTTCCTCCTCTTTCTATTAGACTTGATCTCGGAATCGTTGTTTTCAGAAATAGGACCTTCATCTTGTGTTGGTTCTTGAGCAGTAGAATCATCGGTACCCTCAGTAGATGCATCATTAGCTCTAACTTCTGATGTATTCTGCGAAGCATTTTCATGGTCCACAGGCTGGTTTCCCTCCTTCTCAGTGGGTTGTGGAGATGCCGAGGATGCAAAGCCAAATCTTTGAAAGGTAGAATCTGTGAGAGCTGAATGTCTCAAAATTTGACTCAACTGGTAGGAAGCATGCTGGAATAGGAGGGGGAGGGGGAGAAAAAGAAAGATACTTTAGAAAGTTGCAGTTGTAATAATAATTTTCCAAAATGTCAAATAAAAACTCAAGAATAAGCAATATGACAACCACTGTTACCTTGAAATTTACATGTAATAGCCTTAACGAAGATTTTGACTAGCATACTACAATGGCATACGCTAAGAAATAGTTCAACCACTTCAAAGAGTCATGCTTAGCAATTACATTGTCTAGATAAAATTTATTACATACCATGGAATGTGCAAGTTTTCATCATAGCATCTAGTTTACAGGGGAGTTATCTGTAGTGTAGTGGCAAGCATTTAGTATCTCTTAGAAGTATTAGAAGCCTCTTAAACAGTGTTGACTACAACTTCCTATCAAAGAACATTTTTAGCCTTGGTACTGAAGGGCTTTAGATGTTACTAATCCATGAAGTGTGGAAAGTGCTATGCATTGTGTCATAAACTTTTCCTTTGCAGGGGCGGGGGTGGGGTGGCTGGATAGGTATTACTTATGTTTTGCTCATTATTCATGTTTATGACCAACTTCAGTTAAATCATCTTTGTCTTCTTCTAAAACATGTGGCATTGATATCTAAATCAATTGTAAATTGTGTATGAAGGTCAAACCTATATATCTGTGAAATGCTTACACTGACAATAGATACAACTTCCCATATCTCCGCAAAATGCTACGAGCTCTCATACCTACTCCTTGTAGAGCCACTAACTTTGACCTTATTTTTATTTGGATAAAAAGCCATAGCTTCTCTTTGCATATTCCATACACAATGATTTCATATGTCGTCCTCTTAGCAACTACAAGATTATTCCATAGCAGAATCAGATGAATTATATACAAATCCCAAGTTGTCCTCATCATATCGTGATCTATGAGCTTCAGATAAAAGCTACGATGCAAACAATGCCTAACGAACAACAAAACCAAAGAAAAGGTATAGCACGAGACCCTGTCACCTCAGTTGTTTGTCAAAGTTACTAAATATGTGCATTGAGACATTTAAAATAAAAAGTTCTGCATGAAACTATTTTCCTCACACCCTTTACATAGGCATAGCCATCAAACAGGAATCTAAAATTATACCAAGATAACAGAAAAGGTCCAGGACAAAGGGAAGAGAGGTTAACAGAGAAATTGGAGGCCCAGAAAATAGAACCCTAAACCCTAATAGCATGAAAAGATAATATCCCGTCAAAACCAATCTACGCTAAATAACTAACATCTAAAGCTCATTCATACGCATCCCCTTGCTCAAACCCTTAAATCCAAAAGCCAGCAAATAACATAAAATTGACCCCAATAGAAGAGGACACCACGAGATCAATTTTTTCCTCTGTCCAGCGACATGAAATAAAAAGAAAAGAACCAAAACATCAGAAAAATCTCACCTTGACGTAAGAAATAGTGGGCAATTCACTCAAAGAATGGAAGCCAGTGGAGAGATTCCGGAGCGACTCCGGCTGAGAGGACGCCAAGATCAATCGGCAGGCGACGGTGCTCCGAGAAATCGACGAGAAAACCCTGGAAGCCATCCTCTATCTCGATCAAAAAACAAAGAAAAGGAGGGGGGGAAAATTCACCGGAGAATTCTCCGAGGTGGCGACAAGGAGGCGAAGCAATAGAAGAGGGCTGCACAACGTGAGACTTGAAGCGAAAGAAATCGGTGCCGAGGCCGGGGTTTCTGGACGCTCTAGCTTTAGATGTCGTGCGAGATTTGATGTCTATCAATCAGAGCCGTCCATGATATTTCCACGGTCAGAATCAGTTCTTAATCTATGTCGGGCCGCCTGCTCGCAAATTAGATTTGCACGTTGTGTCTCAGAATAAATCCAACCCGCCCAACCCAATCCATGTATTAGAGGTTCCACCCTGAGGTGACTACCTTAAAATCTGCTAATTGACCTGATTTTAATTTGGATTAGGTTCTGATTTGGGGGGGGGGGGGGGGGGCAACTAAAAGACCGCCCGAAACCAACGCCAATCGGCTGAATCCTCACTTCGGCCCAAAGTCAGCTCAACTTCGGGATTCCGCCAAAAACTCCACCAACTTCAGATATTCGCCGACTCTCCCGACCAAGCTCGGGATACCTTCAATGTTCGCCGACTCCCCCGACCAAGCTCGGGATACCTTCAATGTTCGCCGACCCACCCCGACCAAGCTCGGGGCGCCTATCTCAGCAGTACGCTCCGACTTTCGAACTCGGAGCGCTCCACCGAGCACACCTCGAAACTTGAAAATCCAAGCTACTCGTAGCACATATCAAGCCGACCTCGTCAAACATATGATGCAACCTTTCAACAAGCTCAGCCTTGCTAACGACCGCACCTATATGCGCTCCCACGCCCACCTACGTGGCCGTACATTGCAATACTACTATGCCATATCTCCATAGCCGGCCTCCAACAGTTAGATGTCATCTTGACTACTCCGACCATACCATGTTGTGACTATCAACATCCTACCGTTCTCAAGAACGGACAGTACTATACGCCACCAATCAGCCTAAGCTGCGCGCCATCCGGTTCAGAGCCACACCCCTTCAGTGCCTCTGCCACCTGGGCCTCTCTACCAGAACTATAAATAGCTCGGTCAAGTAACTTCTAAGGGACTTTTGGCAAGATCAAATTTACCCCACTCTAACTTGATCGTCGGAAGGTCCTCACCGAAAACACTGGTGAGGCTTTGTGCAGATCCACGGCCGTCGCACAGGAGGTGCCTCCCGTCTTCTCCTTCCAACTATCGGCGGCTCCCTCGACTCCACCGGCGTGGTCACCCTCAGGCCAAATTTGAACCACAACAGGTTCCAATTTGCAAGAACTGCTATTCCTATTTTAATGTGGAATAGGTTCCAACATGAAACCATGACTTTATGAGCAACTAGATTTGACTAGGCTATGATCCAAGTTCTATTATAGGGCCCCAAAACTCTTGTCTAATCTTCTGTTTATCCTATCCAGATATTGCTAGGTACCGGTTCGTATTAACTTTTTTTCTTCAACATATTCCATATAAAATGGAGTCGCCAAGCACTGCCAACTTTAAGCTTGTAAAAGTAGGTAAGTAATTTGTGATTCAACATAGAAACTAGGTTTTTACTCATATATCAAGTCTTTCGGATAGTAATTTAGATGTTGATAAGTTTGAAGGACATGATTTGATTTTGGACAGAAATTTTATTCATGATAAGGAAGCATATCTAACTGATCACAATGAAATTCAATAGCAGACCAACAATTTGTGAATCATTTATTACTTGAAGACTCCATTTTTGTCTTTCTCCATAGCGATCGCAGATCCATTTTAGGGCCACTATGTGAATTATTGGAAAATACATTTGATTATATATTTTATTTATGATTCATTCACTAAATTAATATCCAAATTTCAAGTTTTGATTTAGTAAATATAGAACCATTATATGGTCATTATAAGAATATGAAAAATAAAATTTGATGAGATTTTCTCGTGTTTTATTGATAATAATAAAACCTAAACTTTCGTGCTTTCATATAATGATCAGTGTTTGTAAAACCATCCTATGATCACTATATGCACCATTGAAAGAAAAATTAAATGATAGATCTCCCTAATATAATAAATTATATATTTTATTTTTTCTAAAATAACTACACAACTACACAACCGCTCTACAATCACTACATGAAACATTGAAATGATATTTATTGAAAGGTTCTTAATTTATTAGACTTATGAACTTCAAGTTTCTATCTGGTGGTCATAAAATCATTTCATATCAATATGTAAATCATGAGAAATAAATTTAATAGTGGATATTTATTTACCTTATTGATTGTATTAAGTTTCAAATTATTTTCAAATTAAACATTCTACGGCCACCATATGAGAAGTGAGAAATAAGATTTGATGGTAGATTTCCCTATAGTTCATTAAATATATTAAAACCCAAATTATAAAATTTTGACGGTGTGATCATAAAACTATTCTGGAGTGATAGTAAGAAATGTAGTAAACAAAACTTAATCAAAATAACCTTCCAGATTTTATTTATTATATTACGATCTGAAATTTGTGTTTTTAGATATTGACCACATAGACAATTTATGGCCATCATGTGAAACATAGAAAATGAAATTCGATAATAGGCCGATCAGTAGTTGATTGATAGTAATAAGATATAACTTCAATTTTTGTATATAACAACAAAGAACCATACCTAAGTCACTGCATAAAATAAGAGAAACAAAATTTTCTGAAATATTTGTGATCACTTCATGAAAGAGGACCATAACAGCAATTAAGAGCTGAAAAACCGGAAGAAAGAAAAGTGGATAAGATGAATCCACGGAACCCTAAATCAAGGTAAGATTTGAGGATACCATTAAGGACACCATTGTTAAGCTGCTTTAACTGTTTATCACTTCTAAATGTCATTTGCTGTATCAATGTCATGGTCTAATTACTCTCCATTCCAAAGAATAAGTACAAAATTGCAGATCTTTTAAGTTTGATTTGCAGTCTAAATTATCATAATAATATCAACATTTTCCTTTTTTTCTCTCAAACAAAAAGCACCAATCAAATTTCCAGGCTACCCTAAAAGGCAACCAACTCGATCCACGATAACTTGGTCTTTGCTCTTGCTTATAAGGTTATACAAGATATCAGATAACGCATTACAGGAAAATTGTGTGGAATACAGCTCATGCACTGGAACTTTGATCTGTCTCATTGTCCAAGCCTTTAGTTACACCAACTTCAGCTGGGCGAAGAACGCGATCATATATCATGTAACCAGCCTGTGATCACAAACAAAACATGCAGATGGTCATAAACCACTCCAGTGAGCTCATACCAATTCAAATCTATGACAAACAAGCTTTAAAGGGTGATATTTCAAGCTATCTGATGAACCCAGATGAGATTAAATGGCTAATTCCTAAAGAACTCAAAAGCATGCAACTCTGAAAATTCGAAAGAACTGCTTAGCAGTAACCAATAGCATTGTCATGGCAGATACATAATCAGGAAAAAGGAATATCATTGTGACATTTTGAACCATTAAAAACCATGGATTAATGCTAATAGTATTTTATTCTACTATTAGTCTTCAGAATCACCACAAGAGAAAAACCAACAATTAGTCAAATCATAAATTGATATATTTTGGTGCTTATATGTATCAACTATGATTCAGCACTTACGAGAAAACTGATTGAATATAAAGTCCTTTTCATTTTGACTTACAACCCTACAACTAAAGACAGTATAACTGTACTGGGTGCATTTCGCTCATTTTACAACATAAAACATGCACCTGCATTGCATATAAATCATACTGCCAAGTCAGCTGCTTCAACTTAAAGTAAATGTATAAAATGCATACCTTCAAAACAGCAGCAACAGTGCCAGGTGGTTTTGAAGCATTAGGTACTTGGAACACTGCAAGATGCCTGTTTGGATCAAATTGCTCATTTATTGGATCATATTTCTCCACCCCAAACTTCTTAAACACCTGAAAGCAGAGAATACTGCTAAGCAACAAAGCGGATCTAATGCACGGATCATAGTAAAAACAGAATAGTTGACATATCATTGTCAACATCAAATGATTTTTCTCACATTTGAAGACAACTTTATTAAACACAATCATATACAGATGCATGAAAGGAAACATCAGAAATAAACATTAACCTGTCCAAATGAAACTAACTTTAAAGACCCACATTGTAAATTAAAACAGAGCCAGACCTCAAAATTCATCTTTGAACAGCGTCCTTCCACTTTCTGTATAAGTCAGCAAAGCAGAACCCAGCAATTTACTATGATGCGATATATTTCAGATAAGTTCATTTTTGCACTAATAAAACAATGAGCTGCTCTTAGTTCTCCAATTCACAGAGATATGGTATCCTTCCATCGAAAATACCAAAATGTTGAAAAATTCAATTCTTAGAAGCATGCACTTCCTGCAGCATTACATGCAGTCCCATCCCTTAAGCAATATAGATGACCAGCATTTTAAGTACCAAACCATACCAACTAGTACCAAGCTTACCATACCCAACCCAACACAATAGTAGCACTTGTACAGGGACTTGGTACGCCCCCATAATGATACGTGGTACTATTTGTCGTGCCGACGTACTGTGATAAATACTGATTGATATGTAGGAGAAAGTTATAGCAATTAGAGACCAATAAAAGTGCATATTTTCATGATTTTAACAGAGAAGTAAGATATGATTGCCATTAAAAAGCGAAAATGGATGATGATTGTCAAAGAAAAAGGTAAAACATACTTGCAGCTTCTGCTCCAAATAGCCATTTACCAAATTTTGTCAGAAATTTATGTACAAGCAAACAAATTCAGTAGAATATTACCTCTGAAAGTTGTTTTTCAGTCATCTCAACACCCTCGAGTAGAGTTTTCAGGAGAGGGATAGCTCCAGCAGAGTCTTTGGATGCATCAATCTTCAAGAAGCTTTCCTTGACAACCGACGAAGCCCTTCCCAGATTGTCAGCAACATCGAGTAAGCCCTTGGCAAAGTTCTGTATGAAATTTTTGAAATGCAGGACATAGTAAGATACGTATTTAACAGAAACAGACATAAATATTTGTATTAGAAAGGGCAAGAACGAATGTTATACTTGTATTGCAAATTTTTTAGAGTTTTCTGCCTCGCGTTTTGTTCTGTCTATAACATTCTCCATTTCAGCATAGCTGCGTAGGACCTTATCCTGCATTTTCTCAATTTCCTTATGCTTTAGCTTCAGTAACTCTTCTTTCTCTACAATTAGCTTTACCAAATCATCATAGGATAGTTCAGGCTCTGCATCTGAATCAGAAAAGGCAGTTTGTTTAACACACTTCCTCTTTTTTTTATTAGACTTGGTGTCATAGTCATTGTTTTCAAAAATAGGACCTGCATCTTGTGTTGGTTCTTGAGCAGTAGAATCATCGGTAGCCTCAGTCGATGTGGTATTAGCTCCAACTTCTGATCTATTCTGTGAAGCATTACTCTGGTCTGCAGGCTGGTTACCCTCCTTCTCAGTTGGTTGTGGAGATGCCGTGGATGAAAAGCCAAATCTTTGAAAGGTTGAATCTGTGAGAGCTGAATGTCTCAGAAATCGACTCGACTGGCAGGGAGCATGCTGGCATAGGAGGCAGGGGGGATTGCAAAAGAAAAGATGCTTTAAGAAGTTGCAGTTGTCATAATGAAATACCAAAATATAAATAAAGACTCAAGAAAGAGCAATAGGACAACCACTGTTACCTTGGATTTTTATAACAAACTTCAGGAAGATTTCAACTAGCACACTAAAAGGCATTAGGCTAAGAATAATCCAACCATTTCAAAGAGTCACGTTTAGCGCTTAACATGTCACAATAAAATTCCTTAAATACCATGAGATGTGCGAGTTTTCGTCATACCATCCAATTGACAGGGGAGTTGTCTGCAGTGTAGTGGCAATTGGCAAGAAGTGTCACATGGAAGTACTAAAAGTCTCTTGAACAGTGTTCTAGAAATGCCAATCTGAAAACTCTAGAAGCCATCCTCTTCTTCAATCGAAATCAAGGAGGAAGAGAAAAAAAATCCAGTTGAGAATTCTTGAAGGGGGCGAGGGGGCGGCAAGGGAATTGAAGAAAGAGAAGAAATAGAGGCCTATGGTTGGGGTTTCTTTCCATTTTGACGAACATGCATAACGGGTTAAGCATGCATTCCTCTTATCAACTGATTTCATCAACTAGGCAGCTCTAGAGTCCAACATTGGTTTTTCTCCTTATTCCCCCCTTCACCTTCTATATCTCAACACTTACAATCTACTTGGAAGTTCTAGAAAGCATATGACCGACAGATAAATGTTAATGCAACAAAAACGTTCATGTCAGATTACTCCCATGAATCCAAACAGACACGAAATCAACAGACAGCATAGATGCGGTGCGCAGGTAAAAATCCAGCAAGGGAAGCATAGACGCATTGAAAAATCTATCCATACCTGCTTGGCCTTGTAGCCGAGGTGTTGGGCCGTGTCGGGGCGCATCGGGCTGGCGTCTCGGACGATGGAGTGGAGCTGCCGGTACTCCCAGCACCTCCCCCGCTGCAGGAACCGCATCACGTCCGGCTGCTTCTTCGTCCATAGCTCCGGTACGTACTTGTATGGCCCTGGATCCCCCCCAGACAAGTTATACGAATGGAAAAACGATACAGCTAACGGAGAATCAATTCTGAAACCCTAAAATCCTATAGCAGAAACAGTGAATTCGACGAATAATTGATCGATCGAACCCTTCGAAGAGTCGAAGGAGAGGAAACACGGAACCGAGGCTCACCCATGGCTCCGAAGAAGCTCTCCGAGGCGTCCTGGGTTTAGGGTTTTGCTCGGGGCAGACGCGGCTCCTCGCAGGAGGATAATCGCCAGAGAGGTCTTCGAACCAAGAAATCGGGACCGTCGAATTACCTAGGTGTAATCCGACCCGTTTGTTTCTCGTTAGATTAGGTTCCAACATGAAACCTTGATTTCATGAGCCACAAGATTTGGCATCCAAATTCTCTTATAGGGCTCCAAACTATGCCTGGTCTTCACTTCTGTTCGTCGAAATTAATGTTTTCCTCAAAATATTCTATAGGAGTCATTGAGCTCTATGAAATTTACTTTAAGTTTAAAAATAGATAAGACTCATATAGCAAGTCCTTTAGCGAGTAATTTAGATGTTAATAAGATTGAAATGCCATGAGAGGAAAACATAACTAATTGATCATAATGGTGGTACTAACCTTGCCTTCTTCGTGTAATGAGCATGAAATGGTTTGGTAGTCACGATATGGAAGTTTAAAATTTGGATTTCAACATATGTAATAAACTATGGAGAGTCCTATCATTAAATCTTATGTTCAATATTTCATACAGTGTCCAACAGGATAATTATGTACTCCTTATATAATATAAAATCTAGGTCTAAATATATTGAGTGACTGGTAGAGTGATTCGTCACTTAAATCTTCTCATTATAGTGATGATGGAATCATTCTATAGTCACCATATGAAAAAAAAAAATGAAATTAACAGGTCCCTTTATGGTTTTATTGATTATAATAATATCTAAATTTGTGTTTTTATATAGTGACCATGAGGCCATGTTAGGAGCGTTATATAAAACATTAAAAAAAATTAATAATAAATCAACCATTTGAGGATCATTTATTATATGAAGACTTTAGTTTTTGTCTTTTTACATGGTGATCACAAACCATTTTGAGGTCACTATATAAAATATTGAAAAAATAAATTTAATTATTGATTTATTTATGATTCATTCATTGTAATAAGATCCAGATTTCCAGCTTTGATATAGTGACTATAGAACCATTATATGGTCAATATAAGAAACATGAAAAATAAAATTTGATAAAATTTTATCATAGTTTAATAATAATAATAAGGCCTGAAATTCATGCTTTCGCATAGCAATCGGAGATTATAGAACCATCAAAACATCGAAAGTAAAATTCAATGGTAAATCTCTCTATTATAATGAGATTCAAATTTCGTATTTCTATAAATTAACCATACAAAGAATTATAGAAATGAAATCTATTGATGGGTTCCTTTGTTGCTCACTTATTATACGTAGTCCCGGAGACTTCACGTTTCGATGCAGTGATCATAAAATCATCGATCATTATATAGATTGTGAGAAATAATTTTAATAATAGATATTTCTTTAATTATTTGTTTGTATTAAGTTAAGGGAATTCTAAGACCTAGTGGGGAAGATATATCTAATCGAAGGAAAAAAAATATATAATTCTCTTCTCATGGCGTTATTTAGAAAAAGGGGAGGAGAAATCAATGGTTGAATACATAATTTTTTAACTGGACAAGGATCAGGATGACGCCCCTTTCATCCGTCGGGTGGCTCTCATCGGACACGTGATGGTCCTCTGGGTTACACGTGAGGATCATCACGAGCAACGCGCCATCCTTCCCACCGTGGTCCCCACTTTCTTGATCCACGTCTACAGTGTGGGCCATAGTGCGTTCCAAACTATTTCATTCATTCATCAGCATAGATCTCAAAGCGACCATAGCACGATCCAACAGTGTGAAACCTTCCTTCGTGTCAAAGATACCTCGCCAAACCGTTTAGTTGATAATTGTTTTGCAAACTTGATTTTTAGCTTGTTAGTGGTGAGCCTATATTTATAATAGAAATACACTTTTCGAGATATTTCTACCGATTATTTGGTTGGGGTATGCTAGATTACAAGATAATCTGATGATTCCTAAGAATCACTTATCTAAAAAATTATTGTAAGGAAAAAAAAATTACTATTTTGTTTGCAGAAAAATTATAATGAAAAATGGTATCGAAAAAAAATACTACGTTTGGTTGAAGATAATCTTATATAGGAATACTGCTAAATTTCTATCAATACCCTCGAATAAATAAATCAAGTAATAATTTTTTTTTTGGTTCATTTGTTCACTATTTATGGACCTTTACGTAAAAACTGCTGGTATTGGCTATTTAGAATACTGAAATATATTTAAATGAGTTAATAAATATTTTAAAATTTATTAAACACATATAAAAAATATATTTTCTTATTATAACTAAATTTTAGTATGTTGTGGTATATAAATAAATATATTAATTACTGGTAAATCCTATGTTAGATTTATTGATAATTAATGAATATTTTTTAATTATTTACTAATAATTAATATATTAAAAATATCAATATAATAATATCTTAAATATATTAATATATTATTAATATAATATATATTCATATAATTAATATTAATTATGTAATATCATTAATATAATATTAATGCACTATAAGTGAGGTTATTCTGTCAAGAAATGACAATTTCACCTTCACTTGATAATTCATGCTATGGAAAAACAAATATTACCCTCCTTTAGTATTTTTTTTTACATTCTTTTTTAGAAAATTAGATATAGGATCTACCATTTTTTTGTACCAATCATAAAAATCGGATTCATTTTTCTATAGTGGATTATCCTCAACTAGAGAGGCCCTAAAAAATAATCCTCTATGTAATTAATTTGCAATAATCCATTGCTATTTATTTTAGTTGGCAAGCTTACTCTCTTGTGGCGCTTTAATTAACACTTAACAGGAGTTCGCGTCCTTTCAAATTTGGGGAGTCCCGGTTTGATTTGCAACCACGGACTTTATGGGTAATCATCGCCATCCGTACATCGCAGGATGATGCCATGTACATGCAGATCATGTTGCATCACATGCCATCTTGCAATACATGGACGGCCGTGATCGTGGAACGGGACCATCAAGTTCAGGATCCAAACCTGAGAGCATCGAGACGCGTGGACAAATACCCCAGGGGCCTCCATTAGCCTTTCCCTTCATTGTATTCAAACATCCAGGATTATAATTGATGCGAGATTTGCACCCCATCATCAGCATAGTCTCCATTGATCCGAGTAGCGGAAGAGAGAGTGTCCCCCAGAAGTTATTGTCCGCTCTGATCTGCTCCGGCCCGCAGCATCCAGCGCACGCGGGGGGAGACTTACGGTCCCTCACGATTTTGCCCCACAAAAAACGTCTCCTAAGGGAAGGGTTATTGAGCCCTCCACTATATGACACAGACCTTCCCGCTACACGATCGATGTAGGACTAAATTCGGGGAACCTCCCGTAACACAGCCCCCCAGCGGGGAGGTCCTGTGCCTGGATCGGCTCCTTGCTGGATAGGCGAAGGGCCGAGGCCCTTCCTCTAGCGCCATCTGATGCGGGATTTGCACCCCGT
>JAOXJJ010000069.1:4061618-4080761 GCA_025769935.1 Phoenix roebelenii
AGAAGCTGGGAGGAAGGAGATAAACAGTGAAACGGTTTTGTTATTATTTTTTTTGGTCTATAATTCCTGAAATTTTGCCGGTTGTTTAGCTGCGCTACCAACCTAATGCTGCCATGCCAGCCCGTGAGTGGGCGGACATCGCACCTGTCTTTGGCTATTCATTGTGCTGTTGCGTTTCAAACGTCGGTTGTTCATGCATCAATCATCGACGTGACCATACACGGTCCGCAGTGCATGACGACAATTCGGTGGACAACCGTGCAATCTAAATGGAAGGAGGACTTTAAGCATGGCCAGCTCCATGAGTAAAATATTAAAAGGTCAAAAGTTTTTCATTAATTAAAAATAGATGATCGAATAGAAAAATTAGCATTATAATGCCTTACATCACAGGTCGTTAGGAATATCCCCGAACGAGCCCACAGGTGAAGTGATCCAAGCCCTTTATTAGCTACATAGTCTTTTACTTGATTGCCCATTTTCGAAAATATGGATCATCCTACCAAAGTGAAAGGTTTAGAGAGCAAGGATGAACGATGATGTATTAGTCAAATAACCAATTGTTATTTATATTTGTACTATTTAATAGTTATGATGTATATAACATAACTGGACGTCATTACAACCATCTTGATGACCATTATTGCAGTAAACTATGATCATTGTCATGGTCATAATGGTTGTCACTTTAAACCTTGTATCTTAAACAGTTGAAAGGGAAAGAGAGCAAAAACAAAAATTGATTTAAAGTATATTTTTTTTGATATAAAAGGTTGGATTAGAACTTTGTTTCAGTTTCAATTGAGAATTCGCATTATAATGTACCATATTTCATATGTACGCTAAACAAATGAGATTACCATCCAGCGCTTTCTTTGGATCGTATCATCCTTTGGCGTTTTGCAAGGGGATGGGTTAAATTCTGATATGGAGTTACCCTCCAAGATTGAATGGGAATATGGGATGAGTAGGGTACATGGGATGAGTTCCGGCATGGATTGGAGAGGACAAGTCTGCCGATCATGACCGTTTATGATCGGCGCAACGGCCGTCATGATCGGCGCAACGGCCATGATTGGATGGGCCCTGCTAGTGTTGAACGGTGCGATTCATACAGAAGAAACGCAGTGACTTGCAAACCATGCAATGAAGGAGAATACAGCTTTCATATTATACAGATCATAAATTGTATAAATCACCACGCTTCTCTGATTACATGACTCCAGCTGAAACCCTTGCAAAATGGAGGGCGAGCAAACATCCAGCACAGAGGAAATTTGTTGCATAACTCCTGCTAAAGGTAAGATAAATTAGAACGTAAAGCGATCATTGTCAAGGTGCTGATTATCAAAAACAAAGAAGTGATGCATCAGTCGCTTGACAAGAGGACAGAGTCCAAAGGTTCTTCCCTGCAAACTAAACTTGGAAGTGAAAATTGATCTAAAAAGGTAGCCATGGCTAAGGCCAACAAGTAGAGAACAGATATAAAAACACCTACAAGTAATCACAACTAGGATGTAACAACAGAACCACCACCAGCAGCAATTCTGGCTCATGCCTTACACATACAGGGAGTTAAAGGGTTCTCCCATATATCATAGTTTGGGAATGTTTCCTCTGGAAGACCAGTCCGTGTCTGGTGCGAGATCACAACGTCCTCCACAAAGGCTGCCCAGCCCATGAAGGGGTCCCCAAATGATTTGGACATTAGCCCCTTGTCTGGCTTTATGGACTTGAGCCGGTGACCCGTGTACCGACGAGCGCCAATTATCAGCTTGGCAAAATTACCACCATGGGTCATAACAAAGACATCCGATTTCAGGCAGACTAAGAAATCCAGGGCAGCTAAGCTCGTTACATGCTTCCTGAAATGGTCCAATTCCTCTTTGTTTGCTAATTCCTCCTTGGTAACCTGCCAATACCCAAAAAGGGGGAAGCTGTAAAAGATAATTGATGGAACAAGCAAGACAATCATGCAGAAAAGCAGGGACCTTCCTGTTGAACATAGCCAGAAATACCGTCCTACGGGTTTTTGTTCTACAAGAGTCAACCAAGTATAACAGTTGCAAGGAAAAAGGTCTTACCAGGTTGGGGAACATATTTCTCAGCGGAGCCATCCTGTTCTTTCCGCCATACACTTGTCCAGAGGCAACATATATCTGTGTCTCTTTAGGATATCCCATTGCCCGAAGGATAACAGCCACCTCTCCAGGTTCAAGAGGGCAGCGTCCTTCCTTTCGCTTCTGCAGTGCTAGCTGCCAAAGATGAGACCCATTCTGCATATGATTACAATAACAAGCCAGTAATCAGATTTTTTCTCTTCTTCTATTCAATTAAGCTGCAAAGCCATCGCGCCTTCCTATTAAAATTTTAAAATTCTCAATCACCTTATACCGCCTTGGCCACTCCTTCTGTCTATATGATGCCATCATAGCTTTCTCCTCTCTTGTTCCAACAAAATCACAGAAGGAAAGGCCCACCATTCCCTTCTCAAATCTCAGATGAAGTGCCCTATAAGGAACAGAGCAAGATATTTACATTAACGATAACAGCCTGTAGATCAAACAAGTTGCAGCATATGCTAGACAATCTAAGTTATGGTTTACATGTATGGATTTAAACTGCCAGTACGATTCCTCATCCTTGCCGCCAATTTATCAGCCATTTCTTCAATCTCAGGTAAAAATTTTAAGGCATGATAGTTGACCCTGCACCTGAGCCTGTTTATCTCAGGTGGAACATTATCATACCTGTAAAGTTGTAGACATGTCAATCTATTGTAATTGGACAGGAATGTGATCAGAAGAATACCACTGTGCAAAGTAGCATGGTAGCAGACAACAATGTACTTAAAAGAAAATTGCACATCATTGAACATTATTGGATGCTGAAGGGTCTAGTTTTAACAAGTGCAGGCATGTAAGGTAATAAAAAATGGCATCGAACATGGAACATCAGATCTCTGTCAGCATAGATGACTTACCCCAACCTATCAACAAAAGGTTTTAGAGCCATTATCTTCTTCTCTTTGATCCTTGGAAGCACATTGTCGATATAGAACTGTGCAGATGCATACTTTGGGATGTTTTTCACCGTTCGCCTGCCATGAAGACCTTACCAATTCAGCATCATGAAAACCTAACTAAAATATGTGCCACTGCCATACAGGATTCACCCACTGTATGTATCTTATGTAACCAAAATGACCCTATAAGAAAGGAAAATGCATCATCTTGAGAAAACAAGAACCAAAAAATTGACCTCCAAGTGACCTTTAGAGAATAACTCTGTTACCAACCATCCCGATTTGGACTAAATTTAGCAAGGTTTAGAAATCAAATGTAACCACAAGCAGTATGAACAAGCAAGAACGGAGCTATTTTGTGCAGGAGTGATTATTGAGAGTTTTGGTTATCCTGTTCTTTTTTATCTGCTCTCAAGTGAGGATGGTCAGCTTGATGCAGATCTTGAGTCTGAGTATACTTCATCAAGCACAGTAGAGGAGGTACAAAGAGAAGGATATTAGCAGAATTGCCATGCCCTCACCCTCCTTAGATCTGGCTCATTGATAACTACTGCTGCTATACGTTATATCATACCGAGTTAAATATTATAACACACAGAGATCATTTATTTGTTATTATGTATTATGACATTGATCGCCAGTATTACCTTTCTCTTAAAATTGAGTAGTGTATAATTTGAGTTTTGAGATATAATATGTTATGTTCACTTGCAAAAGTTATATAATAAAAAATGAGGGATTCATTCGATATATATGATTTTTTGGGGTACTACTAAACAACTTTTCAGTTAGAAAGTAAAAAACCTTCTGTAAAGAAAATCAACACATAAAAGATAATAAGGCATAAGACCTTATACTGGTGAAAAGCTCTGCTTTTTCTGTAAACCAGTCAGGAATGTCTCGTACAATACGCACATCATCCTTCAAGTATTCAATAAAATGGTCGACATCAAATATATCTTCAAACTTGCTGCACAGTTACATAAAAAAATCTAAGCATTAGAAACCTATTTATGGATGACTGACAGCATAAACGAAAATGACGACCACATGTGTAAAGAAAGAAAATGTAATCAATTACAAAAGAACCATCAGCATTCAGCACGCAACCAGAACCCAAGATTAATAAACCTGATGAAAGGGTAACTATAACTTAATTATGTTTGTCTTGTTGATTTACTGTTATGGGTGCTTCTTGTTGCAGGGCATGTTATCTTGGTGAGCAACTGATGGAATACATTATGCGAGGATGTCGTCCAAGTTTTAAAAATATGCCACACAAAGTGATAATGGATTGGAAGAGTGTCTGCAATGATTATCACCTTTATTAGAGACTTGTAAAACCTGCTCAAATGACCAGACGGTTTCATGTTTTGCAAGTTGTATTTGATGCTAACTAGGTCTCGCAATGGTTTCCTAGTGAAGAAGATCATCAATCTAGGTCTCAACTCAAAAATTCTTCGAGGTGCTTGCATTTTGCTAGACAAGATACGAGTGCTACGGACTGAAAAAAGTTACATGGACAAGTGATGTAGGCATCAAACATCTAGGTGTCTAGAAGAATCTGACACAAAAACATCAGAAATATGACAGTAGGCCATGATTATATCTTATAGATGTGTGAAAAATTATGCTCAGATGTACTAATATAATGAATAACATTTGGACTAATTGCTCCGTACTTAGGCTTGATAAAACCTCGCTAAAATGTTGTTTTGGACATTACAACCTTCACATACAATTTTAAAAGTTGACTGTAATAGTAATGACATCATGATTTAATAATATAAAATGTCAAGGAGGGCCATGGAGCTCACATTTCCATAAATCCAACACATTCATGCTAGCCATCATTTTAGTAGTAAGGTGGCCTATTTTCTCAAGTGTTGGTGTGCAAATATGTACAATCAATTTTCAACCTAAAGTCAACCTTCAATCATTTGGAGTAGAGTTCCTAGTCATGGCACCTCCAAGCAAGAGAGCAGCTCGACATGAAACCTAAATGTCTTGTTGACAGGAAAGAAAAAAAAAATTAACTTATTGGCTGAAAGTGTAAGCACTCACCAACTGAGAGCAGCAGGTCCTTAGACCTCAAGCTGGTTTAGACAACAAAGGAAGAAAAGCAAAATTTGATATAGGAACTGCATTGACCTATGAGGGTCAATATTATAAGCCAACACAAGCTAGATAAAACACAACAACATGGTAATATATTAAATAAAACATATACCTTATCAAGAAAAAAGAAAGAAAGAACGAAAGAAAGAAAGGATGTACTAAATTTCCTACAACCACCCTTGCAAAATTCCTTAATAAATCTTATGATGGTAAATGAAAATCCTCAAAATTGCTAGTCAACGTCTTTACCCCTGTTTTGGGAAACTAAAGCAAACAAAGAAATTCCAGATCCTCGTGCATGATATAATCAGATAATGAAATTAACTTATAACCCAACTAGCTCTCGAAGACCAAGCAAACAATAGCTTACCAACTCAATTGAGATGGATTGGGCCCCAAGCACATGTATAACCACATTGCCTTAGGGCTTCCATATCATTGGTGTGTAGAAGGTGGAATTGTGTTAAGTATGCAGGTTACGATGACATAAGCTCACATTCAGATTACTACTTTGTGGGAGATTTTAGGGGACCATGGTATCCAGATATTGAAGATAGCAGAAGTTTGCCATATGTAAGAATTCTGACCATAGAATTGTGGTCATGAATCGCCATGAATTGCAACAGCCATCAGAATTGCTTTAACCCTTAACATTCTTCCTCCTTTTCTATTCTATTAAAAGCTATTAGTTTCTTGTTTGCCTTTCCAATGTCTAGCTCATTTTAGTAGTATCAGTGATAGGGAAAAAAAAAACTTTAAGCATAGCTTAAAAATACCTTGATGATCAAACAAAGATGTATTTTTTTCCTTTACTGAATTGAAAAAATGCATTAATACCAGATAACAGAGTCCAACAAAAACACAAATTGCAAGTGCATTATTGCAGGAGTGACAGAGATAAAAATATATCAAAAAAAATCTCACGTCTGATCTTTCCAGATTTGATCTTGCTTCAAGACTGGCAAAATAAGAGTTGCATTCATTATTTTGGCAACAGCAACAGCATTGCATATCTGCACAGAAACCAGGTATTAGAACACTAGACAGCTTCCCAAAAATCAATGTTTAACATAAAAGGAAAAAAACAGGGTTTAGACCACATTGGTTTAATTAGAATACTGCAAACATTTTTCAGAGTCAAGTGTTCAATGGAATGAAGCAAACGAAATGCAACTGAAATTACTGTTCAGCCGAACCCATCAGAAAAGCATAAAATGACATGACCTAACAAGTGTGCCATCAAATGATGATGTATCTCTAACCTCCTAAAATAATATTCAAAACTTTCTTGCATGGCATCTAAGAGCATTACTTACTGAAGCGACATTCTTTATCTAATTTAAATAAAGGTCTCACACAGTTTGAACACCTAATGTTAGTTGTTTCCATGATCAAATGATACAGGAAATTGTCACACATTCTCAGCAAATTCAAAAGATGTAAGAACAATCCAACTGCATGTATTAGAGATAACTAGGGTATGAAATTGGGATAGCTATAAAGAAGACATGAATCCAATGGCAAGTCATAATTTCAAGCTGAAAACAACTAAAACCATCATCCCAATTATTGTGTTAAAATGGTCTGTCTTCATGTTTTCAAGACATGGTGATGAAGTGATTCTCCATAATTTTAGTCTTAAAGGTGTTAGCGGACCATATATAAGCCTATTAATCTCATAGTGGGCTATAATTTAGCTATAACTCATCAGTGACAAATGCCCTTTCATTCTTCATCTTTATGAAAATTACTAAAACTGTGTTGCAATCAGGACCTTACTGTAACTGCTGGATGTCAGAACTAAAACATTGTCCAATTCTAAGCTGCCTGAACTGAACATATGGTGGGATACTCTAAGTGAAATACTGATGTAAGCATGAATTCATTAAACAGCAAGATATATAGTATTAGGAAAGCAAATGAATGTGATTTGGCCATATACTGCAGTGTTCTATACAAAACTTGCATGCTTGATCAATTGGTTTCATTAGCCTTCCTCAACCAAAGCTGAAGAAAACAGAATAAAAAGACAAGCTACTTCAGTTGGCAAAAAGCTTGAGGACATTGTACATATTGCCACAAGCAACTGTAGATCATCAACTTAGAGAAAACAAATAAGTCACCAACATATGTAAGTCAACACAATGCACACATACAGCTATACGTTGCTGGTTCAAGCCGCCCTCTGCATGAATGAATATATAGCCAGTGGTTTCATTCTCGGGAGGAAGATCTGCGAAGGACAATATATCACGAAAGGCCAAGATATCATACATACACAGAAAACCAAATGCAAGTACGGGACATGTATTGCAAACTTATAGTCTATGATATGATGAGACAGAAAGTACCATATTGACTTATTGACAAAAAAACAAATGATCCCAAATCACTTTCTTTCACCCATACGTACTTTTGAAGCAGTAAATTTGGTTTCATTAGCAACTTCCAAAGACCAGCTAGAAAATAACACATACTGAAAAACAAAGGAAAAAACACAACAACTTGCCGGACACAAACTAGCAACTTAAAGGCACAATGGGGTGTTTTATGTGGGTGTATACCTTATATATATAACTTGATATAACAGCAACATGCATGCATATGCATTTGCAAATTAACATGCTATATACGCCAATTGCAGAATGAAGGCAACCAGAGGGCAACATAGTGCTTAACCAAAAGGCAAGTATTTAGGCAGATCCTAGGCAGATGTACTCAAACAAATAAAAAATAATTAAAATTCACAGTTAATTACTTACAATATCATATCAGAATCAGCTTTAACTCAAGTGGTTACATCCAACAAAATCAGGGCATATTATGTTAGATTCAAGCTTATTTTTGCCCAGGACTAAATATTTAGATCTTAACTTCTCTTGGCCCTTAACCCTTCAAATTTATAATGTTGCTAGTACTATTCGTTCCTAGTATTCGTAAGATTGCCCTTGCCACTAGAATGGATAAAGGCAGCTGCCTCCAGCAGTTTTGCACCTGAGGGATACATGTAATTTGTTGAAGTTTCACCAAGAACTCCAAAACTGATCCGAGAACATGGTTGCTTTTGAAGGTTCAACCAAGACTAACTTATAAAGACAAATTCAGTGGACATATGAGATACCTATGCCCTTCTTTGGGAGGTCAGTTCGTTTTTAAATGTTAGAATGTTCTTTTTTTTTCTGGATCAAAGACAGATTTTGCAATATCATAGAAGATTTGGAAGCATTGCAGCATTGAGTTTAAAGAAATTAAGAAGGAAGCATATTCTTTGGCACAATAATGGATAGCCTAAACTTCAAAACTCATCACCCATACATCCTCATTTTTCAGAACAGAAAGAAAAAATGTAACAACATTTTTGACGTGAAATTTCTTATTTTGATTTATTATTTTTCTTTTTTTTTTTCTTTCCTAATTCTGGTTGACATTTTATTACAGTTTCAACCAAAAGTACCGAAACTAGGGCCAAATCAATTGAAAGTGCTAGGATTGCCAAAAGTGAAACTCAATCGGAGAGGTCAAAATCAATATAGACCAAGTTTTCGAATCTTAATATAATCTATGCAATGATATCTAGGTTGGAAGAATGAAGATGAAATTTGCAGAATGGAGATGAAATTGGAAGAAAAGGGGGGACAAGGGGGGTGCGGGGTGTGTTGTTGTTTGGTATGACTCTGACTTGCCTGAAATCCCATTCTCGCGGCGCTCAGCACAAGGTTTCCATGAAGTAGTAGAAGAATAGGGATTCTCCCAGAGCGATGGAGGCTCTTTCACCTGTTACAAAATAAAATTTTAGAAATTAGACACAGACAAATACATGGTGAAAGAAGGGCTAAATCTGTTTGTGGAACCCAATCACAAGAGGTGAAACATCTCCAAGTATAGCTCATTAAAACTCACTCGGGGGCAGCGAAGAGCAATCCCATCCTTATGGCATAGATAAGGCGCATTCTACAACAAAAGCGAGAAAATAATTAACAACACAAGTAATTGAAGTGAATTCTAACACTCAACATGAACTGCACAACTGCACAAGGGCCCAGTGGCCGCACCAATAATTTCCGAAACAACTAGAGAAACAAGAAATCCAGATCGAGCAAGGAAGTGCAAAAACGGCTCGATAAAGTCTCCCAACGCATAATGTCAGCACACCAACGAACTCCATTAATTATCCAATCTAACCAATGTAAAATTTTGTATTGAATTGGGGTTCAACAACTCCAACTTTTTCTATCCCTACTTCTCATCGTGTTTTCCGCCAGGAATTATCCAGATTTAGGTGACAAATCAAGTCAAGAGAGAGAGGGGCTCACCAGGCGGCTCCAGAGGGAAGAGAGCAGGAGGATCCCGGCAAAGAGAAGGAAGGCGAGGAACGCGAGGATCCAGTAGGCGAGCCTGGGGTCCTCGAGTGAGAGAAGGGATCGGAGGGGAGGGGGAAGGTGTAGGAGGGCGGAGGCGAAGGCTCTGTGGTGGTGGGGGTCTTTGTCCCGATCGCGACCGCGGGAGGAGGAGCGAACCGGGGCGGCGCCACCATCGCCGGCGTCAAGGGCGGCGGCGAAGGGGTGGGTGGGGTCGTCGCGGTGGGCGGGGGAGGAGACCGCGCGGGCGCCCATGGACGCCGAGTGCCGCAGCTCCGCCATCTCGCACTGCTCTTGAGGGGCCCGCCCCCAACGCCCGAATTCTTCGAGTCTCCAACTATTTCTAGCATTCACCGACAACTAGCAAACTCGTCCCTCCCTCTCCCTTCCCCTTCCCCCCTGCCGATCTCCTGTAATTGTACGGCCGAGTATACACCGGAGGAAGAGATGGCATGATTGAGATCGGACGGCTGAGAGGCTGCGGGGGCTCGCGCGGATGCCCCTGCACGGGACGCAACACGCATTTGGGTCCAACTGTCAACACGCCATCTCGGTTGGTACCATCAGGTAGGGATCGGCTTGAATATCCGGATCTTTGGCAAAAAATCATTGTTTGAGAAACTAAATTCTCTTCGCGCCCTTGAAGCCATTCGGCGGCGACGGAGCCTCAAACTATGATTAATGAGTTTTACTAGAAATATGAAGGATACAATGCTTAACTATACTTTGTACACAGAACAAGCTACAGTCTACATGTCATGCGAAAGATAACTATTTTCTCTGAAAGTTGGAGTGCAGAAATACTTCCCCTGAGGAGAGAGAAGAGGAAAAGCAAACAAGAGAAGGGTAGAGAATTCCAAAGATTGAGAGAAGACAAAGAAAAGCAAAAATAATTGTATTCATTTTCATCAGGATGAAAATAGTTTAGGAGAGAAACCTCTTTTTTTTCTCTTCTTAACTATCTAAATAAAGGATATTCTACCTCTTCCCACCTCTTCTCTCCTAACCAAACAACTTTTCTTACTTTCTTTCCTATCTCCTCTCAAATTCTTTCAATTTATTTATGAAAGGGTTAAGTTCACTATTTTTGCAACTTAGATAACAAGTTTAATATACTAAGAGTTGTTAAATGGTATCTACGATTCAACCCTCCATCAATTGTCCCCACCCGCTCCCCATCTCTTGGTAATCAATTGTTCAATATGGCAACCCAATAAATCCTCATAAAAGTAGCATTAGAAAATTTATAAAATGTCCAAAAGAACATAAATCCTTCCATCACATGAACCTTGCTCTAAGATCCTCTTAAAATGCTAAAAGAGAAAAATTGTCTCCTTAGTTGGCATCACGACTTTCTATGATATATCAAACCTAGTAAATATAAGATATTGTAGTCTACCAGACCACACTATGATACATTTTCTGATGGTGGTTCGTAAGTACTTCACACAACTAGTGACATAGATATATTTTTGCAATATATATGTGTTTAGTGAAAAAATTTAGTGGCATACCTAGCTTGATTCAAGAATAATACTTTATCCTAGGCCTGCATAATTAGAAAAGTTGATGACATCAAACTTGGCAAAAGAGTTTCCTACTAAAACTTTAATGCAAATACACCACATGAATAAATAAATTTAAAGGATTTTGCCCAAAAATCCTCGAAGAAAATACACTAAGAATGACTAGTATTTGAATGCATAACTCAAACACAATTATCATGCTGCAAAATAGCATGCAAGTTTGTTAAATGATATATATTTCATAAAATTGTTAACTACTAATATCATCAATAGAATATAGGGATTAAGCTTTGGTTGCATATTTTTATTACCTTCGATTATATTTGTGGACTACTGATAATTATGAAAATTTGACGAGCATTAAAAGAGATGGTTGCAAAACCTAAAGGCAATAAGATATGTAGGGAAGAAAGATATTCTTTTAACTTGGGCTCTCTCTCTCTGGTTTGCAGATCTAGAAAACCTTAAGGCCCTAATTTATATAGGGAAGAAAGTCCTCCTTTTAACTTAGCTCCCCACATAGTCTCCACAAATGAACAAAAGGGAAAAAGAAATCAACATGTTAACTATGTCCACATTCATCGAAATATGTCATTACCCATCACCCACAACTTCTCTCTCTTCATTAGAACCCTATCTTCATTTGAAGATAGAGATCAATTATTGATTTCACTTCTAAGGACTAATGATTCTATCTCGATATTGTCAAGCAACTTCGAACATAATTAATGACAAGAACTTTGTGACCCACCCAATAGGCCACAACATTCAATCTCTCAATAAGCAAACCATCCAAATTACATCCTTACTTCTCTATCTCATAGAATAGGAGCCAGCCATGAAGTAGATCATTAGTGCATCAACATGCATAAAAGGACTTGCACTTGTATTTGGATAATAAAAAATATAGATAGAAATAGTACTTATCTACCCCATATGTGAATGCGAACAATTCTCAATCAAATAACTAAGAGAACAAAACTTGGACAATAATTGCTTGCGAACTAGTTTCCTAGATCTAATAGTCAAGAAACATGTTTAGGAGCACAATTAAGGACTTGGATATTTTTGAGAATTGGTTCTTTTGATGCTAGTTTAGTCCCATATTAGTTATATATTGGATAGATTTTGGTATTTATATAAGGCTAAGGAATCCAAATAACAAGGTATAGATAGCATTTTTGGTTGAGGTTCTGAGTTGTTATAATCAAATTAGGTATCAAAATTTAATGTTGATCATAAAAAGAGATACTGGTGCGGACACAAGTACTAGACTGATTATTATGCGGGATCACGGTCGTCGTAGGAGGACGGTCCAGCCACTTTTGTTGTGGCTGGATTGATTTATGTTAATTTTATTTTATGTCGGTAGGATTAATTTGCATATTGCCATTTAGGGCCTTTTTCCGAATTGTTTCCTTCGTAGGGACCTATTTATTATTTTGTGGCCCTGTATATGTATGGGGTATGCATTTGTTTAGAATTAATGAACGATGAATAGACATTAATCTTCTTTCTTCTTCCTCTTCTCTCTTCTCCTCTTTTCTTCTTTCCCTTTGCCTCTTCTTCCCTACCTTCGTTCTACGTCAGCTTTGAGATCAAAGCAGGCCTGACTTTGCCTCTGTTGCTGGAGTCAAGGGATCCAGTTTATGGACGGACCTCCGTCGATTCCTTTTCGGGCCTTTTCCTCATCTGCATTTTGCTGGAGTAATTGCACCACGGACGTCGGATCGTACGGAGGATCGCTGCACGATACGTATTTCGAAGAAGAAAGGGTTTCCCTTTCTTCATTGTTTTCTTCCCTTTTCCTCGTCTCCTCTCCCGTGCAGAAGAAAGGAGAAGAACCCCCCCGTCGGTCGCTTCCCACCCATAACCACTCCACTGGTTTTCCCCACCACACACCGTCGTCGCCTCCATCTCCCACCACCACCGCTGCCGTCTCCCTACCTCTTCCCCTCTCTCTCGGTTTCTGCACAGAAGGGGAAAACTCCATTGCCGGCTACCCCCACAGTGGCCCGAGAGGCAAATAAGCCACCCCCTCGTCGTTTTTCCCCTCCAGTCGCTGCTACTCATGCGCCAACCACCGCCTTCACCTTGCAGCACCGTCGATTCACCATTGGAAACCACCGCGTCGTCCCGGAAGCTTCGGCTGCACCCTACTGCCTCCGCCCGTGGCCGAAGCTAGGAGAAGGACGCCGCCTCCTCACGAGACGCCGCCCCAGCACTCTCCTCCGCCGGTGCAACGCCTTCCCGCAGCCACCGCCGTGAAATCCAGCAAGATCTGTCGGAAGCGAACGAATGGTCAAAGGTGGAAGATGATCTACAGTGTGGGTAAGGTCTAGACCCGTTAGCCCATCACCCATTATCCTGAACCAATTCAAAAAAAAAAAAATCAAAATTTCAATATTGCGGATCAGACTGTCTTAACGGGGTGGGTCTGTTAACCCGATAACCCGAGTCCATTTGGGTTATCAAAAAAAAATTACCGCACGTGACGCATAAGTCACGCACGTGCGGAAGTTTCCTTCGCTACATTTCTTACTTTCCCGACTTTCTTCCTTGTTTTTTTTTTCCGACCACCGCTTTCCGCCACCACACGCCGTTTCTTCTCAGCCATCACCACTTCCGCCCACCATCACCACGCCGCCCGTCCTTCCCCTTCCCTCACACCACAGAGTCACCTCCGGTCACCCCGCAGCCACCAGTGGCCGCCTCCCATCCACCTCCTCCGTCGGCCGCCACCCAAGGCTTCCGGCCGCTCCTCCACTGTCGGTTCCCTCGCCCCGCCTCTGCATTCCACCAGCCGCACACCCCACTCTCCCCACCTTCCTTCCCTCAACCGACCTCATGCTCACAGAGCGCCCCACTTCCCACGCCCACCCCTCTGCCACCCACCCTGTCGTCCACTGCTTTCTGTGCCCCCGCCCTTGTCCCATCGCCGCTGCCATCTCTGCTGCTTGCGCCACCGCACCGCGCGCCGTCCCCTCTCTTCCGTGCCGCCGCTCGCCGCTGCTAGTCGTCGCCGCGCTGCTGCTAGTTGCCGTTGCGCCGCCGCATTGCTCTTGCCGCCGCGCCACGGCGTTGCCGTTGCCGCCATCGGCTACTGCACCGCCACTGTCAACTCTACCAGCCACCACCGCAGACCACCCCAACCGCAACCGCCATCAGTTGCTCTTCGTTCTACGTCAGATACAATCATTGAAAAGATAAGAACTTTGAGATGAGTTGAGAGAGGGAGAATATAGGATATAAATGGGGATCTAGCTATGTGAGGTCAAAGTTTATGCACCGGAGCAAACAAAGTTCTCTAATTAAGCTACAAAAGAGATAGGAATGTTTACAAGCAAGAGACAACTTATGACCTTATCTGGTATGCCTTAGGTAGGTACTTATAGAGGACCAAAGAATCTAAAAAATACCTTATAGCTAGCTTTTTTTTGAGTGAGGTTCTCGGCTGTTACATACCTGCATTTGATATGGCCTTGCAAGTCACATTAGATGAAAGAAATCTTTTAGGTCGCATAAAAGTTGACAAAGAGTTGCACTATAGCATGGTAGAGTCACAACACTAAAGTAACACTTGCAAAGAGCTTCAAAATTCAATAGTCTTTATTTTTGTTAAAAGAGAGAGTTATAGGGTTACTTACAATGCTCCAAGACCCATACAATGATGAGAACTCAAGGAGTATCTCCAGAATTTAATTGATAATCAAATCACTACACCTATAATAAATTCCTAATTTAGGATTGTTTTGGATGTAGAAAGTAGGTATGACAAGCTATGCATCGGCGGATAGATTGAACAACCCCCTAACTACTATAGGATCGATTCTAATTAGACTCGAACTCAAAATTGGGCATGAAGACAAGAATTCTTTGGGAAATGAGTGTGATAGCTTACTAATTGCCAATAAATTTTCTTCTGATACCTTTTATTCTGTCATCAAAATGGGCACCTGATATTCGCCAGGATGCTTTGTTACTATTCCTTTGGTATTGGCTTGGCGGAGCCCGTTCTAAATTGCGTGATTGGTTGTACCTCTGCCGTGGCGGGCGGTTGTCCGGAATATGGTATACCGGTGCGATTTATTTAAGGATTTTTACCTTCTCATGGTGAGTAATTATTGCAGGAATTTTAGCACCACTGTATACCATATCCCAACTAATTTAACCCGGCACAACTTATTTCAGCCCCCAAACGCCGCTCCCATTTATTTTCTCCAGCCGCTGCTTCTCCTCTCCCTCTCCCTCTCTCTCCTACTCCCTGGCCGATAACTTCGTCGAGGAGAGTTCGAGGCCCGCCATTTCCCGATCTCAACGAAACTCATACGCCCAGTCGACCTTCGTTGCACGCCGAGATCGCAGGTAACGATCGATTCCTGCGATCGCCTCCCAATCCTCATCTTTTTCCATTCGTTTTTCAAGCATGGGCTGATGTTCATGTGATTCACCATCGGCCTTGGATTTCCCGAGATCTCTCGATTCCGACAGTTCTGCTTCTGTTGATCGATTGATGTATTGGTCTGGGGCCGTCTTATGTTTCTTTATGGATTCATTTTTCATCTGGGCGAGGGTAATAGATCTAGGGTTTGGCGATTTCGTTTCCTTATGTTTCTTGGCGTTATTTATCAAAAAAAGAAGCGTGATAGGATTCGAATTTGGACAGCTGATGGTAATTCGTTGGCAGTTCGACTTATGATTATTCTTAGAAGTTTGGTATTGGCTTGCTTCGACATGGCTGCTTGACGCAAATTTCTTTTCTTTGCTTGTTTTCTTTTCCTATAGCTGCTATCTAAGATATATGGATGAATGGGAAAACCAAATGATCTAGACGTCATTTGTTTATGAATGAGGATGATGGGTTCATAGGGCTTTCAATTTTCTGGACGGTAATCTAGAAACGAAGATTTAGAAATTCACATCTGTAACTTCAACAGAGTGCGATAGATTTTCTCTTTCTTTTCTTCCCCTCCTTATGCGATCGTCTTTTCCAAGAGTGGCAGATGATCGTAATTATGATTACAAAAACTGTAGTAATGGCTTACATATATTACCCTACTGATTTGTGAAGGTAAGGTCTAGCCTCGCTAGCCTAGGGAGTATTTCCTGATGCTTTTGAAATGATATATGATGGAAAGTGATGGCGGCATAGATTCTTGTTGACTGGAAACCTTGCAACTCTAATTGCATAATTTATCTATAATTTTTATTGTAGCTCATTATTTTTTCTCATCTTCTCTCACGTTGTTCTAGTAAATGGAAGAGGACCTTTGCTGTCATCTCTATACCCATTTGTACTTTTGAAGCTAATCGAAAATAGAAGATGCAAAGAAAGCAATGAAAACATAATATGTAAAAATAGAAGGTAATGTACAAAATTTCCCCTAGAAAAGAAATGGAAGTTCATTTAGCTTTTATTAGTTTCTTATCCATATCAACAAGTTATGTTATATTCACCTTATAACCATTAAATTGTGGATTGATGCCTTTCATAAGATAATTTTAAGAGCAAGTGTTAAGATGATTTGATTCTGAAAACCTTTATTAGGAGGAAAGGAATAAACATGAGTGTTATTCAACATGCAATGTGGCAATAAATTTGGAAAGTTAGGAACCTTAGATTTTTTTTCTTTGTTGAGGCATCGAGGATAACATATGGTTACCTTTGAAAAAGTTATTTCTTTAAAAATCTGTCCACTAGGCCAGGACACTAACTAGAATGTTTGCTGATAAGATAAATTTGATCAGCATCAAGATGGTAGATAACATGCACATCAACAAGCAGTTGTCTACCTTTGCTCTAACAGTACTTATGCTTAAAAGATCTAAGGCTAGGCCTACAAAATAAAAAAATTAAGAATTGAGTCTTGGAAGTTTATTAAATCAAGTTTTACTGGTAATGATACCTTTATTGGTACCTAACTGGCACAGTATTGGTATGGTCTTATTCTGGGTACTGACACTCTATACGGGGTCATATTGAGTATCAATTTCCCATTAGTATGGCTTGGTATGCACGATGCAGACCGACACATTGCGGTACTGAAAACCATCTTTTTTATAGACATGTATGATATCATAACCTAAAATCTAGTATCGAAACTTGGTCAGAAATCAAACTTTGCAAGCATCATCTAGGTGACATCTTTTTCTTCATCATCAAAGAAATTTAATCAACCTGGTACAAGTGTTTTAATCCGCTCACGTTATGGGAGAAGATATTCTAGTTGAACTTGCCTGTTCTTTGTGCGAGGATCTAATCTAGTAAGCCTAATCATCAACAATGTAGCAGATCAGAATTCTTGGGGCTTTATGCTAAAGCTCCTTTCACTAAAGTTCAGCCCACCTATTTGAAGATTGGTCTATGATCTGAGCATAATCCTAGGTTTTTACATCCTTTCTTCAGCTCCTCATTCAACTATCCTGCCTTACCTTCTATGCTTCATTTTTCTTCTAACTATGCGTAGTGAGAGTGGTGTGGCTGAAACCATTTGGCAATCCTGATCAAAGAATGCCGCTCCTAGGGAGTGAACCTTGTGAATCTGAGACAGGACATCAAATTAATTGCTGGTACTATTGTTTGCTGATGATGGAGCCTCAAGTTGAATAATTTTAGGGCCCAAAAACTTGTAGTTTGTAAATCAACTTCTTTTCAATAAATAGTAAAACAAATCCTTCATCATTGAGAGACATTATGGTTAACTTCTGTCTTTTATTAGTATAGATTGTACTGCAATATCTCTCAAAGTTGGATTCAACAACTTGTTTTTGGGATATGAAATGGTTGACTAAAACCTGCAATATCTATGGACATTGGATTTGATAACTTGTTTTTGGGATATGATATGGTTCGCTAAACCACATTGTGTCGATATGGGTGCTTGAAATATTGCAGCAAATATTTAAGCACAACAATAGGTGGGAATATAGCAAGGCCAGTACATGCCGCAACCAAGGTGCCTACATTGGATTGCCTATGCGGGTGCCTAAGGGCTACCTTTGTCTTAGCTGGGTTTCTCATTCACTATTATCAACCCCTTCCCTTTTGGGCAGGGATATATAATGCCACGTTAATTGGTTTATTGGATGCATTAATTTTTTGATAATTTTTCAAGTCAAAAGAATTTATTCCAACTGAGAAAGAAGTTGAGTCCATTTATAATATGTGCTCATAGATACTCATTAATGCTTTAAACTGTTATGTTTTAAGAAGCTTCAAATTCTTTAAATTAGTTAACAGGAAAATCATTAAGTAAAGCATAAGTACTTAAATAAAGATTTTATTATTTCATAACTTAGGTAGTTGACAATCTTGTGAATTGGGGCTTGCCCTAGAGGTCAGACCCTTCTGCTTAGCAATCATAGGTTCTAGGTTGAAGTCTTGGGTTGTGCGTTCCTAAGCATGTGGACCTAGGTAATTATAGTGCAAATGAGTCTCCCTCCTTTCTTCTTTAGAAAAGAAAAAGGCAACCTCACATTAATCAATATGTTGTTCTTTGATGTGCATTTTATGAACTATATATGACTATATACGAAAACATGACTTTTATTAATTTTTAAGATTTTTTTACTCAAGCACTCATCTAACCATCTGAGTTTCCTTCTTACGCCTTTGAAGGGGTCAATGCCTAGGACCACCTAACTGATTTGACAACCTTGGAATATATTAGGTTGTGTTTAGATGCAGAATAAAATTTGGACGGATAAGGGAAAGTTATACCGTTTTACCATAGATTGTAGAGGGATAAGGCATATTCCACAAAATAGGGGATTTTGGTGTTTGGTTGAAAGCATAAGTTGAGAGAGAACAACATGCATTAAATTTCATGAAAGATTTGAATTTTATTACAAACACAAGAGCGAATAAGGGCAAAATGGAAATTAGGGAGAATAAGAATCTCCTATTTAGGTGGAAAAACAACTTCCCCTCCTCATGTAATTTCTTATATTGTCTAACTAACATTTGCTGAACCGATACTAGGCTCGTACCGGTTGGTGACCGTTTTGGTATGGTATGGGTTCATATCATGCTGTTCTGGGGTGTATCAAAACAAGGAGGGAGGTGGAGAGGAAGAAGGGGAGAGGGAGAGGGAGAGGGAGGGAGGAAGGAGAGGGG
>JAOXJJ010000069.1:4080861-4182711 GCA_025769935.1 Phoenix roebelenii
GGGAAGGGAGGAAGGAGAGGGGGGGGGTAGAGAGGGGGTGGGGGAATCTTATCGGCGTGGACTTCACAACGTCGAAGCAGCAAAGGAAGAAGTGGGGGCGCCAGCTCCTAGAGGTGGAGATGGAGGGAGGGGGGTGGGATTGGGTAAGGAGGAGGCCTGCTTGGTGTGGCCTTGGCGGAAGTAGCAGACGAGGATCTGACTATGGGGAGCTTGGCAGTGGGGCTGGTGCAGGTGTCAACGTGGAAGATGAAGAGGATTAGGGTTTCCATCCGAGGCTGGGGTTCTTGAAGGGGCGGAGATAAACGAGGATGAGGACCATTATGTTCTATGGCACGTTGATCGAGCAAGAGGAGATGTCAATGCGGAAGAGGAAGGCCATCATCAATGCTGGCCGATTGTGGACCTTGAGTGAGGGAAGAGAGAGAGCCTTAAAGGCTCTTGAATCATTGAATCACGCAGAGGGGAGGATTATTATAACCGAACTGAAAACACTTTTTGAACTATTCCAACTTAGCATCAGTTCGGTTCGGTACAAGTTGAACCACCCGTTTCGGCAATCTTTGCTATCTGACAAAGTGTTTATTCCTTGTCAGAGGATAAGCAATTGCTCCCCCCCTCTCTCTCCCCCCCAAAAAGACCGTTTGGATGGAATAGGGCTGACTTACTTCCTTATTGTGTTAGACAATGAGGTATACTAAACCTTCATTATCGGTATAATGTAACAAATCAGCATGTTCAAGTATATTCCCAAGACTGTCATAATATGATCACAACGACTGTCATAAACCTGTCATTATTAACCCAAGCACATGAAATTTGACGGGATGAGCTATACATACATTTTTGATTATTTTATTTCAATAATTTTGTCATTTCTCAATAGCAGGCCTATCCCCTCAATGGCAAGCTTAGACTGCTTCTGAATTTTGCAATTCATGCATGGCAATCACCGTCTTGTTTTTTAGGTCCTGGGACACTAATGCACAGTCATGCAAATCAGAGTTTCTAGCCCCTGAGAACTCATGATGCTATCTTAGATTACCGTCCCTGCAACAAGTAAATGAGTTGGTACTATCAAATTAACATGTCTTATTTGCTCAATTTTGCCTAGATTTGTGCTGTGAAGTAAGAATCTCTTGTTTTGACACCTTTCTATCAGTTTCAGAGCGGCAATATTAATCAACTGTTACATCCAGATTCTAAACTTGTCAATGTCTGCTCCTATTTATCCAGGTGGTTTTGAAAGAACAGTTGCTTCCGTTCTTAGTTTAAGATAAGATGGTGAAGCTGACAATGATAGCACGCGTTACTGATGGGCTTCCATTAGCAGAAGGGTTGGATGATGGCCGTGATCAGAAAGATGTTGAATTCTACAAACAGCAAGCAAAGCTTTTGTTTAAGAACCTGTCTAAAGGACAGCATGAGGCTTCAAGAATGTCAATTGAGACTGATCCTTACTTTTTTCAGTATCCTCTGATGTGTGCATTTCATTGTTTTACACCATCTAATGGATATGTACACCATTTATGGATGATAGTACTAAATTTTCTGTTAGTGTGATTGGATCCTGTTGATTTGCAACTTGTTTAAAATTGAAGTCATTTCCTTTTGGAGTGTTGTTATTGGTCGAATTATGTTTTCTGTTATCCTAAGAAACATGTTTCCATTGTAATTTAAGCTTCTTTCAAATTTCTAAATTTTTTAGCGAGAAGATAAGTTCTTTCTGATTGCTAAATTTTCTACCCCAAAGACTTACGTGAGTTGGGAATCAGACACTCTTCATATATTTTTTTCTTTTTGAATGAGTATATTATTTGAGATGGAAAGATAGCATTATGAGAACCTTTGATTCTTTTCAATATCTTCACGCCTGTAGAAGTTCTATGGCACATCGAAAAAGCTTTGCTGTAAGAAGTGCTGGACCTTTAGTATATTCCTCATGAATGGTACTGCTAATTTCAGTTTTCTATTCGAACTGCTGAGCAGCCTGATTGATTTATACTCAATATGATGGTTATATATCACTTGTTTTTGCCACATAATGTTATGTCATGTTTCACTTTACCTTGACTACCTGCACAGCTATATCATTGAAGGTCGTGTTTGTTATTTGACAATGTGCGATCGTTCTTACCCCAAAAAACTTGCTTTTCAATACCTAGAAGACCTCAAAAACGAGTTTGAGAGAGTTAATGGGAATCAAATTGAAACAGCAGCAAGGCCGTATGCTTTTATCAAGTTTGGTATGTTCTGTTCATTTGCACTCACCCTTTGTTCGTTCGCATGTTTGATTTTTCATTATTTCAGCTGCTTGATTGTTTCTTTATATTTTTCTATGAAGATACATTCATACAGAAGACCAAGAAATTGTACTTGGATACTCGTACCCAGCGTAACCTTGCAAAGCTGAATGATGAACTTTATGAGGTCCACCAAATAATGACTCGCAATGTTCAAGAAGTACTTGGTGTTGGTGAAAAACTTGATCGTGAGTTTGAAATCCTTTTGTTTCTTTATTGCTCTACATATAGTCATTTTGTTAAATTAGTGACTTTTAGTTGGTCATAAGTAAATGTGCAATAGGATTTAAACATATTATCCATGGGCGGATGTGGCATTGCATTCGTAACATACCATACATGTATATTATCCATTGACGGATGTGGCATTGCATTCATAACATACTATACATTTATTCTTTAAAAACTGATTCATTTCTTGACCCTTTCTGCTTCTATACAGTATATCTATTAGCAATCTCACAGTAAGGCAATTTATCTAAGCTAAGCAATTTATGTAAGCTATTTACTATATTGTTTTTCAAGAGAAGATCAAAATTTTAACTTGCATTCTAGATCTGAGTATACTTCTTTGGTTGCTTGATCACAAGAAAAACTTCATATATTAATCTTTCAAAGAAAATCAAAACATTACAGCCAGCAAGTTACATAATTCTTTTATTTCTTATCACTTTTGACATTGTAAGATTTCTCAACTCCTTATACGGGATATCCTGATAACTCAATTTGGTTCTTATGAAAATAAATTACTTTTTTTTTTCCTTACCACTTTTGACACTGTAAGATTTGTCAGCTATTTATGTAAGATCTCCTAACAACTTGCTTTACATAAATTGAAATAATTTTTTGTAGACCTTACAGAAATACTTTTTAGGGGTGAATTGGTGTTACTTTGCTCATGTAACAAACTAATTCTACGTACACATCCATGGAATTATTTAAGAGACCACGTCTTAGAAATATACATGTTTTAGTAACACTTTTTTCTCTGGGTCATGTTTATTGGATTTTTTTTATTTTTATTTTTTTTTTTGCAAAATGAGTTAGCGGGAGGGTTTAAGGTTACTCTAGACCTGCTTTAGATGATATTTATGGGGTTCAAACTTGAATCAGAACTCAATCTATGCACATGATCATGATTTGGCTGGTTCAACTGGACTTGGTGTTGGTTGAGTTGGTATTTTGCATATCTAGCTTAGACTTTGGAGCAATTTTGATTAGTTATAGTTGGTTTTTGATAGCTCTGATTTATATTTTGATAAACCTAAATGTAGTTCCTCTGATTCATGGAATTATTTAAGAGACCACCTCTTAGAAATATACATGTTTTAGTAACATTTTTTTCTCTGGGTCATGTTTATTGGATTTTTTTTTTTTTTTTGCAAAATGAGTTAGCGGGAGGGTTTAAGGTTACTCTAGACCTGCTTTAGATGATATTTATGGGGTTCAAACTTGAATCAGAACTCAATCTATGCACATGATCATGATTTGGCTGGTTCAACTGGACTTGGTGTTGGTTGAGTTGGTATTTTGTGTATCTAGCTTAGACTTTGGAGCAATTTTGATTAGTTATAGTTGGTTTTTGATAGCTCTGATTCATATTTTGATAAACCTAAATGTAGTTCCTGTTGTTTTTGAGTTGAATCTGAGTCAATCAGGGCCTCCTGCACCCTTGCGCCTCATATTATTAACAATAAAAATGAAACAGTTTTTGTAGCTTCTCCCAAAGCCATTAATTAATTGCATAATTTTTTATGTAAACTTGCGTTTTGCTTTGAAATTCATAAAAATCAATAGTTCTAATTATGCCATACGCACCTGACATATATGCGTACACCTTTACTTTGGATTCTAAAGTAAATGTGAACAAGGTCTACTTTGTCATGACACCAAACTCGAACTTGAGCTTTTAGTACTCCAAAACAGCGCTTGATAACATTGTGCAAATATGAGCTGTAGTTAAACAGCTCCTCCCTTTTAGTAGGATTCTGTGATGGCCTCCTACAGTATCTTAGATGATACTTCTCTCCGTGATATGGTGAGGAAATCTCACATGTTAGTGTACCCTGAAATCAGGATAATAGTTTCCTATTTCAAAAACATGATTCACTTAATTACATTATTTATTCAAGTCATTAAACTAGAAATAATATAAGATAATATTGAATTACCTTTAGGGGGTTAAGGAAATTTAGCCATGCATTTTCCATTTTAGAATACCCTTAGCATATTATTGTTATTTTTTCAGAAAGCATAAACTCTTTATTTCTTAAGTTTCAGAGAGGGTTGACTTAATGTATGGTAAACATTAAGCATTTTTTGTTAATATCTATTAACGACTTGTCCATGCAGAGGTCAGTGAACTGTCAACCCGGCTGACATCTGAATCTCGCATCTATGCAGACAAGGCAAGAGATCTAAATCGGCAGGTAAAATTAACATGATTATACATCTACATCTCTATCTACCGTGAATTTATATATATTCTAGTATTTTGTGCGAAGTACTTGGGCTATATCATTATGTTTAAGGTTTATCAAACTAAATTAGTTCAAAATACCGTGATTGTGGAACAACTTTCAAATATTCACACCAACAACAACCATTCTCCCCTTCCCCGATCCACCCGAAAATTTAAAAAAAGGGTGCTCCCTCGACCAAATGATGACTCTTCTCATATATCTCATTAAACTCAGATAGCTTCCCACTCCAAAAGAGAGCCAATATTCACCATAAACCATTACCAACCTGTCACTGACATGATTGATTTTCAGTTTTCCAATCCACCAAAGCATGCCACCACTATTGGAAAAGCTAGAATTTGAGAAGTCTTCACCACTAGCTAATTGATCCTCTCTGTTAAACAAACACAACTTATTTTAACAACAACGAGTGAGAAGTAATAATTGGTTAATTTGAAAGGACATCTTGGGGAAAATTACATGTTTACATAAACATATTTAATGTTAATAAGCACGAAGTTTCTTCATACATTCTTGAGCAAAGAAGTATTAAATAAATGTTACATGAATTAAAAGTCTATTTCTGGAAGTCAAGACTGGAGATAGAAAATTCTCTAAGCGATAAATTTTGTGTTCATTATGAAATCTTTATGCTTGGAGCGTGGACTATTAGGGTCTGGAATCCTACGCTCCAATAATTCAAAAGAATATGTAGAATTATTGGTGATCACATTGGCCTTTAGATATACGAACTTTGATTCTCCCAAATAACTCTATGCCAAAATGATTTATGGATGCTCTGAAGAACCACAAAAGGGGCTTATTGTAATTTTACAAAATTCTTCCATCGAGTCTTGAAGTAAATATATGTGCCCTTATGTTTTTAAATCAAAACTTTTGATGAACACAGGAAAAATTTCTTCCTTCGAGACTTCGGACTATATCACCGAAAAAAGAAAAGACTCTAATCTGAGCTGGAATCCTAGAACACTGTTTTCTGTAATATGCAGTCTGATCAAGGGGAGAGATTAAATTGCAATATGATAATATTTTTGAATTCAGATCAAATTTGTCTATTTGGAACTGCATCTCAGTTCTGAGAGCGAATTATACCTCCTTTTCAGTAGTTCTAGAATATGTTTAACTTTTGAGAATTTCTAGAAGAAAACAATCTAAGAATTATTGCATGTTATTTTTGGATGTTTGAATATACTCTTAGAATTTGAGGATTGAACTAAATATCATGTTAACAGTTTGCTTTTAATTACTTTATGATTTATATTGCTGTCCCATGTCATTAGTTTATGAATGAGTTTGCTATTTAGTCACTTAGGCATCCTAAAGTTCTTATTTATGTAGAGCTCCTTCAGTTCAAATAAAGTCTGTAACATAGCCCAAGGACCCCCAAATATAATATGATTTACATAGTATATGCTGTGCATACAAGGCTTGACTGCCTACATGATGAGGTACTAATATGCTGTGCATACAAGGCTTGACCGCCTACATGATGAGGTCCTCTGTGCACTAATTAAGATGTTCAAAATTGAGTATATGGGAAATTTCCAGAAGAAAACATTTCACTTTTAAGATAGAGAGGTGGACATTTTGATGCTGATCTACAAGATTATCCTTGCCAAGCAACAAGTCTTGTCCTACCAATATGGGGTTAGGTTTTAGGATGGATGTGGACAAATGAAGTTTAGGGATGCAAAACATCTTATATCTAATCAATCATTCCGTGTGTCAGGGACAAACAGAAGTCTAGGAAAGAATGAGAGTGAGAACAAGATGTAATATATATCGGTGTTTGATTGCATACTTCTCTTTTCTCTATCCAAAGTACATGGAGAATGAGAACTTGCAAGGGAGTTGGAGTATTATCTGGAAAAATATTTGTTATCTTAATTTAGTGATTTGTGATTCAAAGATGCAGCAGGCTTATGTGATTTCCACTTATCAGTGGCTTTAATTGACCAAACTGTGGCATGATCCTGGGGCAATTCATTTAATGAAGTTTTCCAAGTTTTTTCTTTGCTTGTTCATCTTATCAATGCCTTTTAGTGTTAAAAGTTCCTATGATGTCAGGAATCAGGATTTGAAGTGTTAGAAGTTACATATTCCACTATATCTGCAGTCTCTTTTTTGGCCTGATCAAAAGTATGCTGGACATTACTTTGTGCTGCGAGAAATCAGGTTGAATGTAGTACATCTGAGGCTGAAGGATGTTTGGTTGGTCTTCAAAAACTTGAGTAGCTTATATGTTGTGATCCTAAGGATTCTATGCATAGAAGGATCTTTTTCCTAAGTGGACTCTGAGAGACTATAGCTTTATGTCACAGTAAACATAAAACAGCTAATAGAGAGTTCACCGTATTATACAAATGGAACTAAGATATAATTACTGTGGTTCAGCTTTTGATGCCAAGTTCATAGTGATTTTGCCTCTAGTATCCGTTAGCTTTTAATTGAAAGAACGGAAGTGAAAAATTTGTCGAGTTACAAGTTCAATCAGACAGCAATGGACCAATGGGTGACCTAGAACTGAGACGAGATTGCAAATTGATGTTACTATAAGTTTGCTGCTATGTATTGTGCAAATATTCGGATGACACAAAAAGCTTCCAAGTCAAAGTCAGATGTAGAGTAACAGATTATTAGTAAAAATGTTAGACACTGCAATCAGGTATCAACAAATAGTGTTGTTATAATCAATATTTTTCTGCTCCATCTGTCTTAAGCAAATTAATTCAGAATTACCTGAATATTGCCCACAAGCCTACTAGTATATTAGAAGACTCTCCTAGGAGAGGGTCTAAGGGGTTCTCAGGAGAAACCTTATGCATGCAACCTTCTAGCATCCGTTCCTTGATTTAATTCTAAAGTGCTTCGTACTTATGGTACTCATTGGAACCTGTTGCTTCTTATGCGGCAACCCCGGTATTTACCTAGTTGTATGCATGCCAGTGTAGGTGATAGGATTCTCTTTTTTCTTTTCTTTTATTTTTTCGATAAGTTTTGGATGGAAACTTGATTCTCTTCATGCACACGCAGAACATTGTTGGCCATTGAGTATTGTTATCATTTTCGGTAGTGATAGAATCGCATTGCTTCAATACATAATGGGTTGTTGGCACGTCCATTGATTGCTATGCATACACTTCTCCAATTTGTTTCTTTTCCCCAATAGGCATCATGTCTTCATTTTTGAAGATAATAATTTGTAAGTATTCTTCTGAACGAATTATTTATAGTTATTTTATTATCAATATTATCATCTATTTAACATGCATTATGTAGAATAGCAGTGACGCATGGGTTGGTAGCAAGGGACTAGATAGGCATAAGCATGCTATGTGCTTATATCTTCTCCTTTTTTCTCTGTTTTTTCTCTCACTAGTGGTAAATCTATAGCTGATCTGGGATCGTGATTCATGCACCAGGCTTTGATTCGGAAGTGGGCTCCAGTTGCTGTTGTGCTTGGAGTTGTCATGCTTCTTTTTTGGGTCAGAAAGAAGATATGGTGATTCCATGTATTGAAAGAGTCAATTGTGATTTTTGTTCATCATATACAAATGTATACATTGCCAGCTTGATTATACCAATGTTTAGATGTTATTTTGCAAGAACCGCTAGACAAGAAACACACCTGGGTGCTATTCTTTTCACCTGCCATTAGAGTAGAAAGGAAACAAATCGGATGATGTGATTAAGCACTGCAAATATTAGTTGGGAGAGTACTAGTTATTCAAATGACATGTTTTTCCAGAAAAATTAAAGATAATTGCTTGTGGTCTTCCTTTATGAAGGCAGCTTACTCCATATAAACTGATGAGGAAAGGCTTAACCTTATGAATACACCAGGATTTAATTGTCCTGGTTATATGATTGAAGAACCTTGATGAACGTAAAGCTATCATGAAGCATGGGCCATAAGAGGGTCTGTATGAACTCTAAGCTCATGTAATTGTCAAATTTTTGTTAGTTGGCTGTCTGTTCATTGCTCGAATCTGCATATGTTTAGAATATTTATCAATGATTATCAGTTTTAATGATGAGTTCGTCTATGTTATCAAATATTAATCTTTGATGATGAAAAATGTTATATTGTAACTGAAATTTTCAATTTCTTGTGACAAACTATTGATGCTAAATGTTTTGCTTTTGGTGATCAATATATTTTTTATTACCAGAAGTATATATTCAGTGATAAGACATGTTTCATCAGCATATACATTTAGCGATGTACTTTCCATGATGAATGTTCTGATGATTTTTTTTTGTCACTAAAGATTTCTGATGATTAAATTATTTGTTTGTAACTATTTTTATCATGGTGCATAGTCTTTCCTGTTGTAGTCAGTTATACAATGATGAAATTTTTCATTTAATTGCTTTAGTTTTACTCGGTAATTTTCTATCAAGTGATTTAAAGTATTTAAAGTTTCTTAAGAAAGAACAGGTCAAAGCATCGGTTATTATCTACTAGAACATATTATAAATAGACTCAGCTTCTTTCTCTTTGGGAATATATGCCTTTACTTAAAGAAAAAATTGGTTAATGTTCAATAAATCAATGAACAAGGCAAGAGAGAGAGAGAGGGAGACAAAGCAGCCCCTATGTATCTGCCTAGGCACTAGTTGAGTGCTCGGGCAGCCACGTTGCCTTGGTGGGTACCAACCAATATCCCGCTTCTAATGGTGCAGTCTCCTCAAGTCTTTTTTACCCCCTCTTTCACAATTTGCATGATCTACAGAATGAGGCTCCAGGAGTGCTCAGTGGTCTAGTATGTATCGATTCTAGTCGACGGCAGCTCAGTGTCAGTTCTATATTGGCTAATAAAAGAGGTATTTCAGAGGTTTCTTAGTCCAAGCCAGTTCTTTTTTCAACAACTTTTAAGTTTTTAAATTGTGGGTTCATGACAAGTAATATTAGAGCCAGGTTTATTGTGCATTATCACTTTATAAAGGCCCATGATTGAGGGATCCGTTCATTGAGTAAGACTTGGGTGGGTGGATCCTTCTTTCTTGAGGAGGAGCCAATCATGACAATGACGGCCCATGATTGAGGGATCCGTTGATTGAGTAAGACTTGGGTGGGTGGATCCTTCTTTCTTGAGGAGGAGCCAATCATGACAATGACGCCATGTGATTGGATGGTAAAGATTGTCGGAGTCCCATGTCGACTAATAAACAAAGATTCGATATGGGTTTATTAGCCTGAATCAGTGTTTATCAATATTTTTTTAACAGTTTAAGCTTTTGAGTTGTGAGTTCAGAATACTAGGAGGCCTGGGTGTAAATCGAGTGCTTGTGATGGAATTAGAGAGTGAGGCAGAGTGGAGGGGAGCAAGGGAGAGCTTATGGGGAATCGGCGATTCTGATAGTTTAGACCGTTCTTTATAGGGTTGGTGTTTTAATAATATAGATAGAATAGAGTGGTTAGGAGAGAGAATCAATGTTCCGTAGTAGGCCCGGTTCATGAGGTTCTACCACTGCAGGGCCTAATCAAGGTCAAAATCTGTATTCAGTTCTAGCTATTTCCGCACCTCCTAATCAACTTGGACAACAAATACCTATCCCCTCCACCTCTTTTGGCATTATTAATGGAATATCCTTAACTATTTTACAAAAAATGGAGAGATCTAGACCGATGGGCTGCACATTTTGCTGGAGAAGAGCCAAAAGGAGCGAATCTAGCTGGCGGGCAAGTGGAAGAGAAGAAAGAGAAAGGGATCAAGGGGGATGGCAAAGTTTCAGTTGATCCGGCCTATAAATTTTCTCATATGTTGGATTTGGGATGATCCTAATCAACCAAAACTTCCCCGGGTCAAAAGTATTTTTGGATCAAACAAGCCCCAAAGTTGTTGGCGTACGTTGTCAAATTTGTGCCGTAACATTAGAGATATAGCATGAATTTAGCGAAAATGTGCCATCTCCATTCCAACAAGTTGAATTTAATTTTCTGCAACTTGCTCTCTGTCTTTTTTTTTAATGGTTATTTTTCTTAGGAAATTAGAAGGAACAGTTTGGTATGTCTTCACGTTTTGAATTTTGATGCCCGTGGTTGACTTACATGGCAATCTCCTATTAGGCGGACTCGGTCGACTGCATGCCGCTTAGTCCGGCGAACCCGTACCTTTCCAAGTGTTTATAAATTGTTCTTTTCGAGGGCTTATGGTAACGAGGTAGGTTTCCCATACCATGCATACCAGTCTACCACACAGCAGCATCGTGTGTGAATATTGAAGCCCATTCTTTCTCCTGGAAAATATGCCGCATGACTCCTCCATGTGGTCGAAGCACATTGAACCATTCGCGCCAGCTTCGTCATGCATGTTAGTCTACTACACTATAACTTCTCGTGTATGTTGATGCTGCATACCACCACTTTAGTCCAGCGCCAGAATACCAAACTCTCTGCATGGCTTGTTTCATTCTGGCACGTCTATTGATGCGCGGTCTTCGCCAGTATCACGAGATCAGAGTCGTTGAAATCGTCCAAGTGTTTAAAGATTGTCTCTTCTCGAGGACTTCTTATGGTAACGAGGTGTGTTTTTATGTACGAAAAAAAAAGGAAGACGAGGTGTGTTTTTCTGTCGTTGTCTGCTAGGCTTTATAGTTCGGGCTTCCACCTCTCGTCTCACGCTGGCTTTTCAAGGCTGCTAGGGCACGCGTCTCACCTCCTGCCCCGTCGTTGCCATTGCTGAGCCGCCGACTCCGGCGAGGTATGGCCGGACGCCACCACCTCCTCTCTCTCTCTCTCTCTCTCTCTCTCTCTCTCTCTCTATCTATCTATCTATCTATCTTTCTCTATGTCTCCCTCCTTCCCTCCCTACAATGGCCGTCGTCACCCAACCATCCCCACCACTGCCCTCCTCATCTTCTTCCCCCCTCTTCTTCTCATCAAGTCCTCTCTTCTTTTCTTTCTCTACCATTTCCACCACTAGTTACATTAAAGAATGGCTAATGGTGTTGTTTGCTCCATGGAAGTAGTTTGCTTAATGAGTCTAAATCTGAACGGGTTAAATTTTGTTCCCTTCACGTACTAAAGGAGGGAGTTTTTTTTTTTCTTTCCTTTTTTTGTTTCCATCAGAAAGTAAAATGCGAGCCATCTCTGGAGTTTATTTGCAATGTAGTTCTGTTCTAAGTTTGAACTATTCCCAGCAATTGAAACTTCGTGACCAGTCCAAACTTAAGTATATTTGATATGTATCCACTGCTGCAGGTTATATGTAATATATCGATAACTTCCGAACTTTGAACTAGCCCAGGCACGGCGATTGTGGGGATTAGCTCAGACTTAATGTAGAAGAAAAAAAAATATATGCAACATCTCACTTTAAGAGGGCTTGTCATGCCATAAATTCTTGCTCGAGTTCGAACCAGTCTCGGAAATAGTTCAAAATTGCCGGTCATTTGGTGCATTTTTTCATGGAAAGCCCACGATATTATTATATATTTCAATGAGAAACGGATCCCTTCCCTTGTCCCCCCCCCCCCTCGCGATCTCTCCTCTCAAACTTCAGTTTCTCTGCATGTTTCCCAATACGATCTCTTGTTAGTTAGTTCTATTACGTGCACTCACTACCAGTGATGATTAAACTAGAATGGCTGGCTCGGGTACTGGCGGAGACCACGCAAATTATGGTGGCGGAACTGATGGGAACCCGGCGGCGGCGGCGGCGGCCGCGGCCGCAGGCCAGTGTGCCGTACGGGAGCAGGACAGGTTCATGCCAATTGCCAACGTGATCCGTATCATGCGGAAGGTGCTGCCAACCCATGCCAAGATCTCTGATGATGCCAAGGAGACGATCCAGGAATGCGTGTCGGAGTACATCAGCTTCATCACCAGCGAGGCCAACGAGCGGTGCCAGCGGGAGCAGCGCAAGACCATCACCGCGGAGGATGTCCTCTGGGCCATGAGCAAGCTCGGCTTCGACGACTACATCGAGCCTCTCAGCCTCTACCTCCAGCGCTACCGTGAGCTCGAGGGCGACCACCGCGGCTCCATCCGTGGCGAGCCCTTGCCTATCATCAAACATCGCAGCCCCAACCCATCCGCCGATGTCGTCGGGGCCCCGCCACTCTTTGCGCCGCCGCCGCCGCCGCCGCCACCTCCGAGCTTTGTTGTCCCACCACCTTCTGGCCCCCCTCACCTCAACCATCTCTATGGTGACGGTGCAGGCGGCTATTACTATGGGATGTATGGTGGTGGAGATGGGTCAGGGGCAAGCACATCCCAGCAGGATCCACCGATGCCCGGCTTCGACCATTCCTATGCTCCCTACAAGCAGTAAAACTAGCTAGTATATATGTCCCGGAATTTAACGGTAGCATGTAGGAGGCATGGTACGTAGCATCTAAGCGGAGGGAGGGATGAATTGGTCTTGGTCCCAGAGAAGAGAAGGTTGGATGAGCTCGGATTTTATATGTACTTGGAGTGGAGAAAGGTGTGGTTCTTGGCGTTTAATTGTGAAGGGATGGGGAGGCTAGTATTTAGTAGGGAGTGTGGCATTGTTCTTTTATCAAGGGTTATGAGTGGAGAATGTTAATTTTCGACTTCGGTAATAAACCAGCATCTCGAAGTACTTGCAGCATAAGTTGTTGCGAGGAACAAAGATGGCATGTGTGCTTGCGAGTCCTTAGTCTGATCTCTTCTTAATCGGTCATCTGTTCTGGCCACTTAAGCGAAAGCGGCTTTTTTTTTTTTTGGCTTATTGTTCTCTGCAAATATAAAAAACTTGATACGTATTTTACATTATAGAGAATGGCTATGATCCCCCAATCTCTTTTTTTTTTTTTTTTGTTTTTTTTTCTAAGGAAAAGTTCATTAAGTCGATGGAGAAATATTGAGTTAAGGGAGATGCCTGCGTTTCCTAGTCCCACTTACAGACACACCATACTTCTCTTAACTTCTATTTTATTTTCAATCGACTGTCTTTCTCATCCTATCACGCATTGTCACCTTATCACACTTGATATTCCAACTAATTGCCTTTCTCGCAAACAGCATCTAATCACAAGTGTGATAATTGAATGCTTCACATAATCTAATCATTGTCGCCTTCAAATGATATGATAATTTCTGATAATAAGACTTCAGGATTTCTCTAAAAGTATTGATTAAAATGCTTCACATAATCTTAGGAAAGTATATTTGTCTATACCCAATGTTTGCACACGTGCTCACGCATGCGGGTCCATGTCCATGCATGTGCATGTGTGTGGGAGAAAAACAGAGGTTTTCTTGATGCAAAATAGGATATGGCATACTCAATGCATGCGAGAGGAAGTCCATGCATGTGCATACTCAATGCATGCGAAAGAAAGAAAATCACACATTTTATCCTGCCATTTTGCACCACCCATCAACAACTGCCACTCCACCGCAGTCTACCACCTAACGATCCTCACCATCATCCATCACCACTCACCACCGCCTCTAATCTCGATGTCCACCCCCCATCATCGAGAATCTCCAACACTACCCTCCATCGCCGGCAATATCCACCACTAGCCACTACTGTCAGCAATATGTACCACCGCTATCACCGTCTTCTACCGTCAATGAGCCCTACCACCACCTATCATCACCGATGATCTCTACCATAGCTACCAAGACCAACAATCTCTGCCATCACCCATCATTAACCACAATCTCCGCTATTCATTTATATATCAAGCAAGATCGAGCTTGCCTTGCTTATGTTTGAAATCAGGAACAAGAAATAAGAACTAGAGAGGGTAAAAATCTTCAGTTCCATGGTTTGCTGATTAAACGTGGAGATGGTTCATATCAAACAGAAACATCTGCAATTTGTTAGGATGACCATTAATATGCAAAAATACAAGGCTTGCTTGTCAGCATTTAACCTGCAAAGCTCAGATGCATTATTAATTAACAAACAGACACCCGAAGGCCGATATTAAGTACTTTGAGAACAAGATGATGAAGCGCAAGTTAACAAAAGCTGTCAAATTTGTTTCGTTTGAACCCACAACAAGTTTTGATGCCACTGTGTCTTTCGCACCTTTGGTACATCAGGCAGCCAGCTCACAGGGCACACATCTCAAAAATCCAAGGAGTTAGCCAACTGATGATCTGACATAAACTGCCAAACTTAGAGAAAAATGCTTCAAAGTTATAACGATTACATGTATGCTATGGCTTGTTATAGTCGACAAATTTGAATAAAAAATAAGAGCAGCAACAATCCAGTTTATTGGTGCAAGACCTCAAATTCCCATTACGAAACAACAGCAACAAGCAACAACATGACAATCTGTAAGCACCTGTTACGTTCATCCTGCATGATATTCAATAATCATTGCTACTTAAACAAGGCTGTGATTTTCCTTATTCATAAGAATAACTTCTAAGAGCTATATTACACCACGATTTCCACATTCTGCTGGCAAAAGTTGGTACAAGTTTGATAACTCAGCCAGCCTGGCCAAGCCTCATCCTCTTTTTTTTGTATATGCAAGGTCATTATAAACCATAGTTATTAATCAAGCTGCAATTGTTACAGATACTGCCACAGATCCACCAGTCCACAAAAACAATTTTCAGCAGATATGACTCCATCTTTAGCGGCGTATGTTTGGCTTTTGTGCTACATAATTTGCGTTTAGATGTTAAAGTACAATGTAAAAGATAATTGATGGCAGTCAACCTCACTATATAGAATACAATGACAACCTCAAATTAGCAGGCACAGGCCGCCAACAAACATGGCTTTCTCATTGCTATTAAAGTGCCATCAGGAGCCACTGGAACCCCACTGGAGCCTCGGGAAATGACCAGAGCCATGCACAATTTCCACTGCATCAACATCTGAAAAAAGTACATTTACCAGAACAATAAGGTGAAAGAGTGGCTATCAAATTTATCCTCCTCTCCTCTGAACAGCCAAATTGATGTCTCTCAAAGTGAAACCATATCAAAACCTTCGAGTGGTCTTCACATGCTCAAAAGTATTTCTAACATGTGGAAACCGATCAGCCCACCGATGGTACCCTGCAAGCCAACAAAGAAAAAAAAAACCTGAAATACAATTATATTATTTGAACTAATATCCCAAAGGATTACAAATTCAATGCAGTATTCTCCATCAAACCCAGTCTGCACCAAGATCAACATTTTGTGTCAGATAATGAAGGCCATGATAGCGAAGGAATGACCAAAATTCTCCATCAGCCACAAATGCACTCCTCGAGTCCTATACATCCTTCTAGGATCATAATACTGGTTGTCCAATACAAAATAGACGGCAGTATGGGCAAAGCAAGGCCGGTTATTTTTGGTGTTGATGTTAGGTATCCAGGGCAATAATGCAAATATGTGGAAGTCAAGGGGTATTTTGCTGTTAGGAGAGAACCATGTTCATCTCCATCTCACCTGTGTCCTGTGAAGAAGGGTCATAATGTGTGCACAAGTGCACACTGCACACAGATGCAGGCAGGAGCAGTGTTGACGGATAGTTGCTGCTGTCCAGATATAGTGGCAGAGGAGGGCTTAAGTGTCGAATGAGAGGATGGGATAGAGAGAGAAAGTCATGGAATGGGATCCAACAACGGCCATTCCTTGCCCCTGCAGGTGCTACTGACCAGTTTTGAGAGAGTTTGAGATCAGAAAGGCCAACCTTACCAGAAGGTTCTGCTAGCAGCAGAGGGAGGAGAGAGGAGAGACGAGGCTGATTTTAGGGGAAAAGAATGCAGCCCAACAGGAGTTTGTTGGTGAGGTCAATATGCAAATGCCAAGAATAACACAGTGGTGGAACAGACCACTGGTGGTGCAGCAACAATAGATCAATAGAGGAGTGGAGTACACTCGCAGCCATAGAATGATAGTTTAAACTTTAACATAGTGGTGCAGCAGGCTAGCAACAAATCAGTGTCATAGTTAAGCAGATCAGCAGAACATCAGTGCCCCATCCAAGCACATTGGCAGCAATGGCATATCGATCGAGCAGCAAAATTGGACGTGGAGGGAGGAAGTGGGATCAAAGGGAGAGAAAGGTGGGAGAGGACGAAAGAGAGCAGAAACAGAGTGGCAGTGGTCAGCATGGGTCAATTGAGAGGGGTACATAGATGGTAGGAGCACGTGTCACATGGCAACCATCAATTCATACAAGAAAATAAAAAAACGAAAAAACCCAACAATTGGTTGCAACCAGGTGCCTGCTAATTTCCCAAGATATTTTTAACTACCAACAGTAGTAATGAATTCTTACAATGGAATAGATAAGTACCACAAGAAAATTCAGATCTCATTGGATGACAAGAAAAATCAAGAGAAAGTGGTATCTCCCATCAACCCAGTTAGAACCTAGTTCAATGTTTTGAGTCTGATAATAAAAGCTCTACAGTAACCAGGGTCAGAGATGGGTGGCCTATGGGCCTGATTTTATATTGTTTGGGGACAAGCTAATTGAAAATTTTGGATTTGCTCAGTTCTAGATTGGCTGGCCTCCAACCCTAGATATAACAGAAAATAAAGATTTGTAATTTTTAAAAAGAAATCCAGCTAATAGGCAAAGACAGCAGTTTCTTTGAACCTGCAGTAATTATCTGATGGAGGTCTACTTGGTCCTCTGCATTGTTGCTTGTCTCCCCCTGATTGCATTAAGCAGGATAAGTAAGCAGCTGCGAGCACTAGCTAAACATCAAGATGTAAAATAAAAAATTCGCAAAGGAATAAGAACAACCTCATTCAAACTTCTTACAAGGAGCCGAGATAAAATATCGATGCTACTTCTGTCAAATCTGGGACTGTTTAAAAGAGATTCCTCTGATGTTAAGTCAAATACCAAAGCGCAGATACTTGAAGCCATCATGTCAATGAATGGATCATTGCTACTCTCTGTGGTTATGTTTGGGAAGGATAAAAATATTGTTAGTGTATAATGTGTGTTGAAGAGGAAAAAACGAAGAAAGTAAATCCAAGTTCCAAATTTAAGCCAACTTGCAAGCATATGCATTTTTCAACATTAAAAGCAGAAATCTTCTTAGTAACTGCTTGTTTAAACATAATCAAGTATTGCATCATTTAAACAAGGCTACCTGTAACAATTTTAAACACATAGTTACAGCTGTTACATTGGTAACTAAATTATTAAAAGAAAGCCAGTCAACATACTAGTGTTGTTAAAATATTCACATAAGCACAAATGGAGCAAGTGTATTTTCTTATTCCTCTAGTAAATACCAACATAGCACACATTAGGGATCCATGGCAGCATGTTTTCCTGTCCAGACTTTCTTTAAGAATTACTTCAATAAATCTTCAACACATACAGAAGATTACACTACATTGTGGCTGGCAACAGTTTCTAATGGATGAGAAGGTTTATTGGGCACAAAAATGGTTATAAATGATGGCCAACAACCTCATTCAACTAGACATTCAAGAAACAAAGGTCATAGCAATCTAAGATGTGGCTCAAACTGATCATTACAAGCGACATCAGCGAGGGATGGAAATCTCCAGATACATCAGATGTAATAATATGATGGAAAGGCAATGTAGAATCACAAAGCTAACTTCATATAGGTGAATGTGGCTTGATATGTTGATGCATATGCTTCTATTTTTACTTCTGAATCCTCAGCTTCTCTATTCATTATTACTTTCTACAAGTTTAGGGTAAAGCTCAAGGATGGATCCCTGGTTGTTTGGGGATGAAACAACTTAACCAATTGAGTAAGTTTCCAGTTCATCAACTAGCCTTAGTTCTCTGGCCCAAACCTGTATTGAAGTTTCACTACAATTTTAAGCATAGCATTAACTTCTAGTTAAGAGCTGATCTCATTATCTTCATAAGCATCAGGAATCATACTTTGATTTGTAAACCTAACCATAAGGATGAAATATAATGCTAGTAGATTAAGGTTTGTATCTTTGCTTCTAAAGAATGGTTTGACAAAGCAATGCAGCACTCGAGCAACTTCTCATTTCTAACTAATTTTTGGTACCACTGGTCTTGTGAAGCCAGAAACGAGGAATGAGGAGAGAGTACCAGTCCACAAGGCTAATGCTTTTAACAGAGGGATGAATTGAGAACCCTCCAGTTTAACTTGAAGTTCATTTCTCTGCATCAAAAAAAAAAAAAAAATCCTTTGTTATAAATTATAACAGAGCATATGTGACATTGGAATTATTACAAACCCCCGGATAAAAATCAGAACTGTTTGACAGAGTGATACAACTTACGTTAAGTAGAAAGTTCAGGATTGTATCACATGCCAGGAATATTGGACCATTATCCTCCACCATCATTCCATATCTTCCAATCATTTTCACAAGGCATTCTACCACCTGCTAAGCCAGAATCAGTACTTGTTTTCTTCACAAATGCTTATATTAATGAATTATATTCTATGATGCCATGCATTTCTCTAGGTCTATAATGGTAGGCATATAAATGGATTAGATATTAGTATCAGAATCTGTAGAGCTTTTACTAATAAATCAATATAGTAGCTTTAAAGAACATATACAGTATACTATGCATTACCATTGTATGGGTACATGAAGTTACAGCAAGATATTTGAATGATATTACCTACTGCACTATAAACAAATATAATACACCATATATGCATTTTTTTTCTTATATAATATTAGACAACCATAAGGGACTCCATATACCCAATTCTCCAAACCTATAATATCATGCTCGTTTTTTAAGTTCATGTTTAGTAACTGAACGATAATCTTTATTGCATATTCAGACACTTATTTGTGAATGGATATTATGAATGACACGTTAGTGCAAACATATAATATTTGCAAGACGTTTTTGCTTATACAAGCTCAATATTGTCTGCACTCTGCAGAAAACTCTGACAAGGTATACATTTTACAGAGCAAAGACCATTGAACATCACATAAAAATAAAACAGAGGGTAGAAATTGTATAATGATAATCACAGTCCTTGCCACCAAATCCTACATCGATAACAACAAGCATTTCTGGCAGCTCAAAGGGTAAGAAGAAAGCATTTGCTAAGAAGATAGCAATCCTCACAGAATGATTCATATATAACCAGAATATCATCTGGCTAAGCATCTTTCGGCGGAGGAAAGGAGGCGACTAGTCGCTTCTGGCGAAGCAGCGAGTTCATGAGCAAGTGAATGAACGAGCCAGCGAGCAGCGAGTGAAGCGCAACAGTCGTAAAGCGAGCCATGTTAGCTAGCTAGCGTACTCTTCTGCTATCAATGAAACCGAAAGAAAAGAAAAACCAGTGCCGTTTTGTATAGATCGAGATGCAGTACTTTTTCTTTACTTCTTCCATACTAGGAAGAATGGAAGGAAATCGTTCGATAACACTTCTTCCTTTTTTTTTATTTTTCAAGCGTCTCCTAGCCTAGAGATCGAAGCTTCTGTTTCTATGAGAATCCCGCCCAGATGAAAGATCATACGCTGCCCTCGATAAGCTTCATGAAAATCTGGATATCCATGCCATAGATGTCATAATGCTGCTTAAGCAGCATTGGAAGAATTTTGCAAACATATGATGAGCCCGAACAAGAGATCCAGGAATACCTATACTGATCATGGCATAAACCATGCCTAAATACCCGAAGACCGGTTTTCCCGAAAAGGTCGATACGATAAAATAAGTTCACAAATCACAACCAAGCCAGCTTGCAGTAACGACATAACAAAATACAAAAAGAACAGAGAAACTAAAATATAACAAAGGTTACTTGCATATTGTCTTGGCTCATACAAGGTCGGTTTACGGAGAAAAAAAAAATTCAAATATTATCAATAAAAATATGCATAGACAGGCTTACAGCAATATGTCCTTCAAATGAAGCCAAGGCCTTGCATCCATCAACCTCCATGGTTATTTGACACAACATTGGAAGCAAGAAGCAGATAGAGTAAAAGGGGCTGTTATTTAGTAGTAATGCAAAGGAACCATCAGCATTGATTTACTTAATAGGGAAAGAAAAATGTTAGCCATTGCTCAACCACATTATAGTCAGAGACTGTGAGAAACCTTGATTCATTTTCACCTTCAATTGAGAGAATATATCCTAAGAGATCCCGAGTCTTTTCCTTGCATGCCAAGGGTGTTTCTGCAAGATAACTGGAATGGATATGATGATCAGGAAACCTATTTCACAATTCTAAAGATCGCCTATTGTGACAGAGATTAATACATAAAGGAACTTAACATCCAATTCCATTGAAGAAACAGTCCACAATATATTAAATGTCTGGTGCAATGTAGGATTAAACAGGATTAAACATGGTCACATAAGCACAGATCAGTAGAGGGGAAAAAAACACCCCAACCAAAATAAGATCAAAACAGAATGATCACAATACAGAAATCAGTATCACAAATAAAGCAGCTGTAACCAAATAGCAACAATGGAGCATTTCGGAACAGGGTTTGAAGTTTGAACTATTGCATGCATTTTCAAGAAAACAAACTCTACTAGCCTTACCTGGATATTGCTATAAAGTGGAAATTGTATGTTTAACATGCATTCTGTTTATGATTGCTTAAACTATAGTGCTCACAGGAAGATAATGATGCCTCTGACCAACATCAGAATAGATATAAGGAGAAAATTTTTGTAATGATTATTTTATTCATGCAAAAAGCTGAAACTGAAGCGACTAGAAATATACATATCTAGTTGAACAGTCCAAATGTTTAAGCTGCAAGATGGAATTAGAGGATCACATAGCAAGTCTATCGCACCTTCCAATTATTCGTACTGCAGCTAAAAGATCATCTCCTTTTCTCTGTCCGTGATCCTACAATGGAACAACCAATTTAAGAACTTATAATATAATGTTAAAAATGTCTAGCAAGGTCAAAATAATTACCTTGGAATCTTGTAAAAAATCAAGTACTAAATTTATTGTCTCATTGAGTCCAGCAATCGCCTTTGTTAAGGTCCTTTCATTGATGATAGGGTGACCTGAAAAAAAAATTATACAACTTCTAAGAATTCTAGGAAAAATATTCACCAAAGAATTCAACTGAATCAAAAAAAAAAAAAAAATTAATACATATATCATGTGAACATGGCTAAGAGTAAAATCTACCAGAAAATGAGCACAGAGGGATAGAATGATTACAGGAACTACTCAGACACATATTTTCCAGACATATTTTTGAAGCTGTTTCTTGTGTTTCCCTCCCAAACAGACACAGTTGTGCATCAATGGAATGTTCATCATCTATGCTTAACCACATTCATTGGACATATGAAAGCATTATGTTGTGCAACCTCCATATGGCATGAAAGGTTTACGGAATCAAAATTGCACCTTGCACAAACTATCTATCAATTCTCATTTCTAACTTAGGATGTATCATAGTATTGCTATTGTGCTTATCAAGTAAATAACACAAATCTTAGGGTTGTCTAGTATCTACTACACATTTTGGAGCAGTAGCACCTTCTTTCTTTGCGAACCCCTGCAAAGAATAGTCATCAAGCCAAGAGAAACTATGCAATGGACCTAACCTACTTTCAGTTGTTTAATTATTTTTTTATTAAACCACTCAACTAATTTTATTATATTTTTGGACTGTTTCCATAGATTAACATCTTAATATATGCCTTAAGGCATATCCAATGAACATAACCAATCAGCAATAATTTGAAGATATACAGAAGTTTACAAAGATTTTACCAAACTATATAGCATAACAGAAGTAATAACATGTATCATGATTGTATTAGCTCAAGTGATAGACATTACCGAGATTTCTTAGTCACTTTTCTTGATAAAATCTGGTAACCAGGTCCAGGTTTTCAATGAAAAATGTTTTACGGTCCCTTCTTTAACACTTAAATTTAACTATTTTCATTAGCATCCATGCATCGTATATGATGAAAACTGCAACAGGATACCGTATAGTTTATACACATTTATGTGTGTGTGTGTGTATATATTCATATGCACATACAAATTTATGTGTAATAACATGTACACATATCTTAAACATTTTTTATACTAAGAGTGAGCCTTGGCGCAACAATAAGATTGCTCTATTTGAGCTTGAAACATAGAAACAGCCTCTCGGCATGCAGGAGTAAGGCCGCGTACACCTAACCCTCCCCAGACCCTACAATGGCGGGAGCCTCATGCACTAGGACACCTTTTAACATGCATGTATATATATATAGTTATAGTTATAGTTATATATGATCACATGTTTACATTTGTAGAATATATATAATTTAAAATGGATAAGGATCTATATGACCATATGATCAAGGTTTACAATCTCAATATCGGATATCGTACTGATATCTTATCGGTTTGGTACAGTACATGCCGGTACTGTACGATATGCGCCCATACCGAAACAACCCTCTAACTATTTTTCTTACTTTTTATCTCGATACAAATCGGTATGTTTTGGTACACCTCGGTACAAGATATGTACCAACCTAAACTTGAGTTTTGTACCAATTCCTACCAGGTACGGTATAATACACCCCGTATCGGGCAGTACAGGGCCATACGGCATTTCATGCACATGATGATCCAAGTTACAATTACCTAGGTTTCTAAGGCCTATATATCACCCAAGTGGTCAACCCAATGAACCCTCATAACATATGAGGATAAACTTTTTGTTGTTTGTTAAAATCAAGTGCTAAAGCATAACTTACGATAACTCGCATTGATTCAAGCAACCACCATCCATAACACATACATGCACAAATGCACCAGATATACTAGTTTTATTTTACCTTTCTATGACTTATAGTCTACCTACCAAAATCTGAAAAGCAAGCATACCCCTGCAAGCACTCTATCACCCACTCAACCAACATACCATATATAGTTGGAATTACATTTAATGTTCATAACTTTGTTCCAGTCAACCTCAACTAGACTGAGTTTAGGCATTGGAAGTTTTGGTGATTTAACCCAAAAGAATCCAGAATAAATGAAAAAGAAAAAAATGTCAAGAAAAATATGGGAGACATCATTCATAATATATTGTACAATTTGGGATCCTTGACTGTTTAGCTTTGTGTTATGCACTAAAACTATCAAAAAAGATTAAATACAAAAAAATGAGATCTTTGAAAATATTTAAAAAGTTAATATATATCATCATATTTTTTGGTAAAAATAAAACAGATGACAAGCTAATACCTATGGAAGTATGAGAGCACATTGTGTTGTTTTGGGACCTTTGAGTCTTTAGCTCTAGAGTTATGTGCTAAAACCATCAAACAAGATTAAACAAAAAGAAGATAATTTAAAAAAAAAATAAAAAGTTACGTATATATCATCATATTGCTTGGTGAAACTATAACTCATAACAAACTGGTGCCTGTGGAAGTATGAGAGTACATTGCAAGATTTGTATATCATTAGCTTGAGGAATCTGATACAAAAACACCATCTAACAACATGTAAATGTCAATGTCAGACTGCAACTGCATTTACCTTGCTAGTCACAATGGGTGTGAATGAAGAATACATGCAAACTATGATCATGTAAATCTTCTTTACTTAACACATCACTGTGTTAAACTTACTGTCCTTTAAAGAAACATAAAGAAATTTATGTTTCATGAAATAAATTGCAATATTTTACCCAAAACTGAATAATACATGGCCTAATAAAATCATTTGTACTAGTTACATGATGAAACATGAGAAATGCTTTGACTACTACACCAGATAACTGGAACCCTTTCAATACAAAGGTGCTTTTATACAAGGACACACAAACACATATCTGTCATGAGCCTGAGCATTAAGAGAAACTAATAATAAGGTATAAGGCATGTGGTAAGCCATAATTGGCCAATTGAACTACAGGGTTTATGTCACCGACAAACCCCAATTTACAGAACATAATTTTGTTTTTGACAATAACAACATAAAGCCACAATATGGACAACAAACTTGCTAAAAATTATTTATAAATATACCTTCTGCCCCAAAAATATTTGAAATTAGTTTAATGATCTTCTCTATCAATGAAAATGATATAGCCAGATTTCTCTGCTTCTGGACAATGGTTTCAGCAGTATTTGAAGAACTTTTAGAAGCTTCATATTTCAAGTAGGCAAGTTCATCGAGAAGAACAGCGACTTCAATCCGTGAAGACTCAAGTACAAGTAACAAAAACCTATAAACAAGACAAAATAATAAAATATGAAGTAATTAAATAACCAGTGCAAAAGGTCTGCTCAAGAAACCATAAGTAGTGTTTACTTGTCAACTGGCAAAGGATCCTGGTCACCATTCTCATTCAATTTACTGCATTCCAGCAGCCAGTTTTCACCAACTATAGACATCATGGACTCAGCCAGAAGAAGCGCCTGAAGCTTTTCAGTAGACACTACACATTAGAAAATAATATCAAGTGACCAACAATGCACCCTTTTTGCAAAAATGACAATCAATATCTATTTCATATGTTTTGTTAAAGAAATCATTGCTCACTAGACCTATGGTCTTCTATTTTGGAATTTTTTCTTCTTAAAGTTTTCAGCATAACATTCAGCAGAACATTCAAATGACCCATACAACCTTCTTTAGATAAGTAATTCTGTATTACTAAAAGATTCATTCTATTAAGTTTTTCGAAAAATACCATATATAAAAATTACAAATTACATTTTGTTGCAGTTAAAAAAATTAACACCTCCATTGATGGAAAGAACAGTTTTATATGACAGTATAAAAAAGCCTGGACCCCCAATAATATATATGTCAAATGAATGGTTATCCCTATGCTTAAAAAAAAAAAAGACTAGTTGTTCCTCTGCTAATTAAGTTTCATTCCAAACTAGGCATGTAACATACCAACACGGTTTTGAAGGACCGTCATAATACCAATACGTATTTGAGCTGCCCAACTTTTGCTTTCCGTCGACCTTAGAGCACCATGAAGTAGCTTCATAAACAACAACCCAATGCAAGACAATTAGACAATCATATGACAGCACTAGATATGCGAGATAACTGAGTTGATAGTAGATGGATGACAAAATATAGCAACACGGTTGTGTTGAAATGAAACATTAAGGCAAGGTACCCTAGTAATATGTTTCAAGGAGAAAATTATGCACAAGAAAGGAAGTCTTCCTATGTCAGAAGACAACTGACAAGTAGCAGCAGCTTGCAGTTAGATTTAGGCCTCTCACTTGATTAAAACAACAATAACATTTAAAACAAATACGTTTACAGATAGACAGACGGTCCTTCGATCCAATCAGATCAAATCAAATGCATAATATCCAAAATAGAAGTTCACACCAACTGGAAAATATTTTTGATTTTCTGTGATTTTGTTTTCCATTATCCTATAACAGAACCAAATTAGCAACATGACTCACCATTGCAATAGTAAAGGCCAGAATGACGCAATACATGATCTTCATTTTTCTATTTTCCTCAACTTTTTAATTCTTCTACACCAAAGCAAAATGAGAAATACAAATCACTAGATGCAACAAAGTGCACTACTTATTGAAACACTCCAAAATTTTCACAGTTGCATGTAACGTGCAAAATTTATCAGATCTGAATAGCTAGATGTTAACTTCCCAGGTAAAAAAGAAAGTGAATTATCACAGAACTAGAAAACAGAAATATGGCTTGTCGTACACAGCAGAAGTATGAATTCCAAATGTATAATCTGTAAATTATATCCGAAAAGATCACTTGCAAATCAACATACAGTGTTATTTGAGGACAAAAGAGTAGTGAGTAGGTGCAACGCATCAAATTTGAAAGCATTTTGCAGGACAGCAAATTGTTTGGCAATAGAAGCCACCTGAATCACAAAACAAATTGTCAACTGCAGATATAGAATTTTATATATACTTGATAAGAAACAACAGAATTAAAGATCATTCAAAAAATTAAGCAGATAAAAATAATTTTTACACATGATCATGTGTACCATGCATGAGATGCCTGTTAGGTTTTCAGTATTCAACATGTCCACAGATAGCTTATTGACAACCAACTGCAGCAGTCGCATGGCAAGCTCCAATGACCGAGAACCTTTGGAAATAAAAAAAAAATTAAGAAATGCAACATTACTCACTGTATGGTATATAAAAGAGGAGCATCAGGTCAAGTAGGGCTACCCACCGTTCGAGCAACAAGAAAAGCACAAAGAACAGATTATTTTCTAGCACCTAGTTCTGATGTTACAGACTAAATTTGCATGCAACTTAAAACTTAGTATTTGGAACTATCATGGAACCATATAACCACGGTCAACCATAGTTGGACCCACAGTTGACTAAAACCAATCAAGTATAGCATCTTTGCCCTCATTGAACAAATATTTGCAAGTTTTAGAAATAAATATCCATTATGAATGGCAATAGTCAAATAGGAAATAAGCCCTCTCATAAAACATGAGCTGACAAATGCATGAGCATTTTGAGTTAGAATGGACAATATCACTACATAAAACCATTAAACAACAGTTTCAAACTTTCAATTCTATAAGCAACAAGTTTCTTTAACCTATATACTGCACTAATGTCATAGCAGTTTTGCGCAAAAAATATCAAACAGAACTGTTAAACAAGTGCGACCTCACTTCATATGTTCCACATTAATGACTTCATCTCCAGATTATTGTATTCAATATAGTGATTGATTCAACAATTCCAGTAGTTTGATCTTTTCCACCCCTATGCCAAGCAAACTTAATCAATGGACGTAACATATGCCAATTAAAAAGTTCCACAATGCAATTAATATGATTTTCATTATTGTCTCACTATCTTCTTGAGATCATCGTTTTAAGTGCATAACCCACCAAACAAGACAAAAATCAGGAACAAATAAAGCAACAGAAATCCCTTGTTTCCAAAATATAAGAAATGTGCGGACTGCGGAGAGCATTTCGACCTCAGATCTTGGTAGGAAGGCAATGAAATGGAGCCAAAATTATGCATTACAGTCATAATATCCATGAAATCAATGCTAGATTAACCATTAACCAACATTTGCAACTACAACAACTAAAACAAAATGTTTGACTGCATATGCTAGCATATCTACCTTATGGAAAACTTAATGAATCTAATTTCAATTTCATTGCTAGCCAAAATAATAATTTTATGGTCATGATTAGTTTACTATCAGCCATGGTCGGCAAAGCTGTCCTGAACCACCCAGTACGAGGCATACCGAGCCGTACCAGTGGCGGACCGGGACGGTTCCGGCAACCAAAACGAAAAATCGGCGATGGAGTGGGAGAAGGAGAAGGAAAGAGAGGAAACGAGAGAGAGTAGAGAAGGGAGGGAGAGGGAGAGAAAGGAAGAGAGAGGGAGGTGGAGGCCGGCCTATAGAGGGCCGGCGAGCCATGCAGAGGGGGCGGAGGAGGGGCTCCACCTCCGGTTTTCCTGTTTAGTTCAAAACAAGAGTCCCAAAGGGGCTTTGCCGGCCTCCACCACCCTCCTCTCTCCCTCCTCTTCTCTCTTTCTCTTTTTCTCTCTCCTGCCCTCTCTACTATGGCGATACAGGCCCGGCACGGAATGGCACGGGAGTGTACTGACCCGTGCCACCAGGCAACCAATTCCAGCACAATAGCCCTTGCTATCATCAAAACTTTAAGATCCAAAAATTGATAAGAAAAAAGTTGGAAAATGTTAAACATTAAAGAATAATATAAAGAAAAAAGAGCAGAAAATTTTAAACGTCTTGATGGATAAACAACATCCAGCCAAGCTTTAAAGTTGTCATCTGAATATTTGCAGAAAATTATTAGCACAAGTCACCAAAAATTCTTAAAATCAAGTTGTCTATCAAGTCAGCAAATTTGAGAAAAAATTGCAAAATGTTTAGGAGTAATTAAATAAGAATTTATTAAGCAAACTATTTTGTCAGTGAGGTTGTATCCAATATAACAAATCAAAGTGTTGCAATAAAACAAACACGGTAAACTATCAGCACATGATTGGTACAAGACTACAAGTTGCTTCTCAAAAAAAAAAAAAAAAGAAAAAAAAATGATCAACTCAGGTTGCATAATCTCTAATTACGCAGCTTTGTTTAGCCTCTACAAACCAAGATCACATAGGAAAGTCCCAAACCCTCTATCAATGCAACACTTGCAAGAACCCAAAAAAAAAAAAAAATGAAAATGTACTAGAAAAAGCAATGAAATATGCGAAAGTAAATAAAGGGAGTTTTATAATAGAGAACTTGAATTCCATGATGTTTTGCTTTGTACAAGACAGAACTAAGACAGTCAACGTATAAAGACTTACTATTAGAGAATATTTCTCTCCATCACGTATATCTTTGTATAAGTTAATTATCACTTTCATTTAACCATGATTATGTTTAACTCAGCAGAACTAAAGGGAGTTTTATCGTAGAGAACTTGAGTTTCATAATGCTTTGCTTTGTACAAGACAGAACTAAGACAGTCAGCGTATAAAGACTTACATTTAGAGAATATTTCTCTCCAGCACGTACATCTTTGTATAAGTTAATTATCACTTTCACTTGACCATGATAATGTTTAACTCAGCAGCGAAAACACTATGATAAGAACTTCGCAAGGCCCTTTCACCCCAACCACAAAAAATAAGAAAGGAAAACATAAGTTTTGGTAAATACCATCAGTCAAAGTAGAGATATGTGGAGCTAGCATGTCCATTACTCTAGGCTCATAAAATTTTGTGATACTGTTTTCTGAAGCTGTTGCAACCAACAATAGATATTCATAGCATTCCTCAAAAATTGATGGGTCTGACCTGGATAAAAAGCCAAACAAGTTTCCATACAAAGTAGTAAGCAGAAAAGTATAATTAAATAAAGACTAGAATTATGGTAGCAAAATATAAATTCAAGTTAAATTGCTAAGGGGGAAAACTGGGTTTGATACTTTTGACAGAACATATAGATTATCATATGCCTTCCATCTAAGCTCATATAGTCACATACTAGCATGTACTGGTGAATGTTGAAGTGTACATAGTTGTACAAGTTTGTGTCCACTTAATCTCACTGTTTGGAATAGCCTAATTTCTATTTAAGATGGTTTTGGATAACCTCCTTATTGATTTTCCTTTTCACTGAGTGTTAATCAGTTTTCCAAGTGCCCACAAGATAAAAAAGCAGCCTCCAAAAGTCTAAGCATTGGGGCCTAACACACAAAGATATTTACATAAATACACATATATTTACACATGCAAATCCTCAACATATAATGTTAAGAATTCTTGAGGTGTATGTTCCTTAAGTTGTTTAAGAATAATTTGTGTTAAACGCATTCTGCCACTTTGTTTTAAGGTCCAACACATGAAACTAAAAATCTTTTCACGGTACTCCAAAAAACATGGTGACAAGTGTTTAACACTTCTTGCTAATGTAAGCAGAATACCTTAAGGTGCAGTGCCAAGACATTTCATGTCATGTCCAAATGTCCAAATGTGTCAACACTTTCAAAAACCAAAAAATGAAGTGTCCAGGTAACTCAAGTGTGCAGAATCTGATTTGTAAATCAGAGGCAGCAACAATAAAAGAACCATTTTCTGTATGGGACCAGAGGCTTCAAGTAACACATTACTTTAGCTTCTTGCAATACTTCCATTATACGAGTTCTGCATGATAGTTGCAGAGTGCAGGCAAAACATACAATGTATTACATTGTAAAAATATTTGATGCCTCTTTATAGTTTCCACCACGAAATTTGAGCTTATTTTCGTGGGCAAAAATATACCTATGTAATGGTAGTCCGTATGATCAGTTTTTACTTCAAATTATGCAATGCACATGTTAAACATCAATCAGCACAGATATCTATACTGATTTATGGTCCTATATTTCTAGAGATAAATTGTTAAAAGCATGTTTATTTGTTCGACGCATGCCTACACCATAGTACAAAGCAATTAAGGCTAGTCTATGTTTGCTTTTTCTAGAAGAAAAGTGGTCAGGAATATGAACGAGCTAACAGAAGCTCAAGCAAGCTCCTTGCCCGAACAAACTTGTACTTTTCTTTTACAAATTCATTTATGCAGCATTTGATAATAAAGTCAAGCATTCGTTTAACTTCCAAGAAATAGAATAAACATATCATATAAGCCTACCTTAATGACAATTATTTTTTAAATTGCACCTTATAGAATCATGCAAATATGTTCTTACATATTACATAGTCTACTAGTCTAGTCATACAAAGAAAGAGAAAGATTGATGTGGAACTATGAAAAAGGTTGAAAAAATCTATAGAATCATAAGCAAAAATTGCACCTTATAGAATCATGCAAATATATTCCTACATATTACATAGTCTGCTAGTCTAGTCATACAAAGAAAGAGAAAGATTGGTGTGGAACTATGAAAAAGGTTGAAAAATTCTAAACAAAAGTGGAAAGTCACTACTTACCAGAAACTGACTCTAAACATAATAACAGCCAAAGATGATTGCATTAGGGCAATCATCTTTACATACAGTTTAGCACTACAAGTTGTACAGCACAACATTTACGAACTAAATCTAAGCACTAAAGTCAGGTCTAAATCCTCAAAGATCAGAATTTTTTTCCAAAATAATCAGTTTCCCGCTGAGACAAGAGAAGAGATCAAATAAACTTACGATTTTGATACGATTTCCGCTACAAGAGGAACTTTAGAGACCATTTCCTCTGATGAAGCAATCTCTGCTACCCGACAAAACCCCGCAAGAACTGTAAGAGCAAGCCGCAAATAAGCTTCCCCATCCTCGCCACCCTTAACACCCCCTGTTGCTTTGCCCATTCCTTTAATTGAATCCGTAAACCAACGAATCACTCAAAGAAATCAAAAAATTAAGTCACGAGAAAAAACAAAAGATTTGCGAAAATTTACCGGTGAGCAGAAGACGGTGGAGGAATCGAGGGCCGACGGCATGATAAACCTCGAGAATGGAGGCGTTGTCGTCCCCCTGACAGAACTTGGTGGCGAGGAGGAGACCGGCGAGCTTCTGCTCGTCCCGCTCTCCTCTCAGAAGCTTCAAGCAGTCGTCCAGAGAGGGACCGGCGGACTCCTGAGGAATTAAAAGGAGACGTAAAAAAAAGATCAGAGCTTTTCTTGGAGGAAGAATCGAAGAGAGGAGGGAAGAATTCACCATGGAATTGGAGGAGGACATCCCTGTAGCACTGCGAATGGACGAGGGCTTTGGGGGGGGCAAGAAATGAGGATTTTTGCGAGCAGGACGGGCTACGAACGGATCGGATCTCTTATATCCGGATCCGACTCCGAATGGTGAACGGGAACTCGTATTTGTAGGAGATGGAAGTACGTCTCCTTCATGCTTGAAATAAAAATAAAACGAAGAATTTTTCCCTATTCATGATAAAGGTCGATCCCTTCGGTCTATTTTTTTTTGCGCTTTGAACGGAGAGGATGCCGACTCCACAATCCACAGACTACAGTGCTTCCTCTCACACAATGCAGCGATCCATGACTTCTCTCATAGCACCGGTTTTCTAATAGGAGAAACGCAAGTGCTCGAATAATAAAAATTGACTAAGGGTTTGTTAGGTTGGAGAGGATTCGTAAAAATTATTTATCTTAACAAATAATTAAGAAGAAGAATAATTTTTTTCATAATTAATTGGTAGAAAAATTACTTTAAAAAAGTAGCATCCAAAAAAAAAATATTTTACATGAAAATATTGCCAAGTTTTCAACAATACCTTTGAATAAACAATTGAAATAATAATATTTTTTTCTCGGTCCATTTGTTGGGCATTTATGGCTCATTTATATAAATGTTGTCGATATTAGATATATTGAATATTAGAATATATTTACATAAGTTAATAATTTTTTTAAATTAATTATACATATATCAAAAAATATATTTCTTGTTATAAATAAAATTTAGTATCTTTTGATACATAAATAAATATATTAATTTGTAATACCTAGCTTAACTAACAAGGAACTAGGTCTGGTCCACTTGACTGGCCCAAATATAAGAGTTGGAGTAGGAGATGAAAAAAAATGGAGCCTTGTTCGACTTCAAATAGGAGGCAGATTCTTCCTTCATCCTGATTTCCTACAGGAGCTAGGAAACCTAGCCTCCATTGACTGTTTAAAGACCCCACACCACTTTTCGCATCATCGCCAACAAATTTTGTCGATTACCACCGCCGGACCACCGTCGGTTCCTTTTTATTTCTTCTCTTGGCATCTAACAACCTTAGCACACAATGCTCACTAGATTTTAGTTGAGCGCTCACTGGAGTCTTAGATTTTGAGATTAATTTTTGAAATTAATTGGATTTATAGTTGGTTTCACTCACAAGTTAAATAATATAATTATTTTCTTAGCTTTATCACCAATTTTATGAGATTATTATATTAATAAAATTGAATCGTACTATTTACGATGCATAAATTTGATGGACGATATTTTATTACTGAATATGCTTTATTTTGAAATATTGTGATGATGCATGGTTGTAAATTTGGTTCGATTGATTTCAATATCATATGATTTCTTATATTCTTGTTTAGCTGAGACATGAACTGCATCATTGTTTTGAACTCTTAGCCTAGCTATGTTAAGAACTCTGCCAATGGGGGCTAGTATATTAGCACTTGATTTGTCCTTTTACTGCAAACAGATATATGGTCCCGAAGAACTTTGCTGTAAGATGATGCGTAGATGCCGCAAAATGATGCATGACACACCGCAAAAAGATATGCAGTATTATGACCCTACTATAGAAAAATGTTGTCAGAGCTTAAGGTTATCAAGACAAACTTGATGATTTGAAAGAATTTGTATTTATGAACAGAATTTGATTTTGAAAAAGATTGACTTTAGCATGCATAATGTTTTGATAATGTTGCACACGATATTTAGTTTTGAAGTAATGAATTCCATATGTTTATTTTCTATAAGTATTAGATCTATTGCTTGATTAATCATGTTAGAGAGTTCGTTGCTTAAAGGCCTGTCTAGCTCATTATTCCATATCTTACTATTTTTGCAGAACTAAGATCACATGTGGTTATGATCGGAAAAGTGACTAGAGACGAAATTTGATATCTTTAATTTAAATCAAGATTTGACTAGAATTTGATATAAAATCTTTTACATATTGTTGGCTCCGTAAGATTTTAAAAATTTGATTCTAGTTATTTAAATTAAAATTTGAATATTGATTATTTAAATTTTTTTGTTTATGATATCATGATGAGATGTTTTGCATGCTTGTAGAGCAAGTTCTCTATAAGTATATGGTGGTTGCTGTAACTCCTGGCTCGCGATCTCGGATCGAGGGCATAACGTAATTATCAACAAATCTTATTTTAAATTTATTGATAATTAATAAATATTATTAATCAATATATCAGAATATTTATAGTATATTAATATGATTAATATTTATTATATAATGTAATTAATATAAAATTAATATAATATATGCGAGGGTATTTTTGTATATTTTTAACTTATCTCCACTCAATAATTCAGAAAAAATAAATTGCATTTATAGGGTTCAACATTTATTTTACCATTCTATTTATCCATTTTTAGTATTAAATATGATAATTTAATATAGAATTTATTTTTTAATAGCAGATTACTTTCAACCAAATAGGGGCTACGTTCCTCATATTATTTTTTTTGTTAAAACAAAACCAGACAGCAAAAGAAACGGTCGAAGCCACGGAGGGAGCGGCGTCGGTAGCATCTCAGTCGAGGGGCTACTAGAGGTCGTTGGCTTGACGCGAATTCGTTCCCTCCCAACCAATCGCCGACCCGGTGGCTGATCGTATTCCACGCCCGCGTCGAGGCCGCCCTCCGCCCCTCCTGTTGTACGAAAAAGCTCCAAGATCTCACGGGAAACAAATTGCCAAAACGCCGATAGAAAAAGAAAGAAAGAAAGAAATGGCGTGCAGAGCAATTCTTCCTCGCCTGCCTCTCCGTCCTCTGATCTTGGCTTCTTCGGCGTCCAGCTCTCCGTTCACAATCTCATCACGCCCCCCTTCCCATTCCCTTCGTGGTAACGGATTGCAATCCTCTGATGCTCTCCTTTTCTCTTTTTATAAGATTGAGATGAATGCCTAGCATTACTTCCTTCATCTTCCTCAGACGCTCTGGAAAGTATGGCGAGCATGCATATAGTGTCAGGTCATAAATCCAAGGATCGAGTTCTGGTTCAGGCCGTGAACACAGGTCGTCCTTTTCAACCGTTTCCACCTAGCATCCATCACGAATGAGGGCTCCCGAAGTGCCGTCCATTGGGAGAAGTTCAGAAGAGGAGCAAATACTATGTTTATTCGATCAGGGAAAGCAAGACGAGCTTCTATTCGTTAGTCAATAGGGGGCTATGGAAGGAAGAAGCGGAGATCGAAAGGACATAAGGAGCGCACCTCGTCAAAGGAGGACGGACTACTCCTCGAGGGTGTAGCGAGTTTGGAGCCTGTAGATTCGATAGTTAGCGAAGCCTTACCGTCTTTGTTAGCCCGCAACTGTTCTTTCCCTAAGGCACGGAACCCCTCTTCTCTAGAGCCCTTTTCTCTGCAATTTGGGATTTTAGTTTTGATAGCTCCTGCTTTCCTCTTCTCTAGACCTTACTATATGGATATCCAAATCGAAGTCCATAAAAAAGAATACAATTCATATATGCGAATCTGAATCCAGAAGAAAACTTAAAAGTCATATCCTTATCCGTATCTAGAAAAAAATCCTCTTTCTGTATCTAGATCTGTGTCTGAATCTGATCACATGGTGATTTTTCTGTTCGAATCCGATCTGATCCAGATCAGAATCCAGCTACATTCTGATTTTATCTGACCCATTTTAAGCCGTAAATTTGCATATTAACAAAATATTTTAATTGCATAAAAGAAAATCTTACTCCTATAAAGTTTCCTTCTTTTTATCTTTATTAAATAAAGATACTGGAACTTCATCACCTACAAGATTGAAAATATACTAGAATTTAAACACTGGAGCCCCATTAGGTTGTTCTTATTTTTCAGTTTTCTTCTTGCTCACCTGTTAAGTTTGAACTCTGTTTGGTTACCTTAGGATTGAATAAGCTAAAAAATAAAAAAATGGTGCAATATATTTCCCCTTACTCTAGGAATATATTATTCTATCCTTCCCCTTAGAATAGCTAAACTCGAGTAAACCTGAATTTCATGGAATAGGGAGCAGTTTACCAGAATAAACTATTGCAGTATAAACCAGGATAAGATGCTCCTGTTTTGGCTGGAAGAACTTGTTTTTCAAACCCTGGAGGAACTTGATTTCACGATTTTGCAAAATTTCTTAAGCATTTGTCATGACTGCAAGATTTTGTTGGTTTAAACAGATACTTTACCACCAACATAGCCGGGTTCTTTATCATGCTGCTAAAGCCGAAAAGTTAACTATATCAGTTAATATGAGATGATTAATTGATGGATCTGTTATAGATGTTTTTGTATCATTATTCTTGGTCAACATTAATTAGGATAAAACAGTATGAAAAATTGAAACTTGATTTTGAACACTTCACACTTACGTGTCAAAGGTAAAGTTGCTTGTCATATCATGTTTATCAAGCATTGTCTGATGCAGAAATTTTGATTGAAGGGTCAAATCTATGTGATTTTTGTGACATTCACATGTAATAATATCCTCTCACATTTATTTGTCAAAAAAAAATGTCAAACATTAATCAATCTCTGTAACAACTTGGTTCACATCCTTATATTGAAAAAATAAAATCCTATAACTCCTTTTTTTTATCAAGTTATATTCCTCTGTCGTTATGGTATTTACTCTGATCAATAAATTCCATTCAGCTTTCAGATGTCATGTTCGTTCAGAAGCCAAGTTGGAAACAGTGACACAATCAGAGGAAGACACTTGTACATCTAAGCCATGGAAGATTAAAATGCTATATGACGGGGATTGCCCACTTTGTATGCGTGAGGTCTGCCTTATGCAAATTCTTCTACAGAAGAATATTATCTTTTTAACATCATACACATAGATATTTAAACATTAATTAACCATTTCTTCTTCTGCTGCTAATAAATGCCACCACAGTTATATTTATAGTCAATAACAACTTGGATGACTTCAGGAAAACTTGTGCTAGCCGGCTATTGCAGACAATACAAATGAGCATTTTCTCTGTGCACATAGACGCACATATTGGTGAACTTGCCAATATGTCAGTCTTGTTAAAGTTTAATGCTTGACAGAAATTTTTCTTTCTACTAATCTGATCTTACAATTGCATATCAAACCACTGCTATTTCAGTGATTGAGCCACCACCTTATGACTTGTGAATAACAGTCTTATGCCCTATATTGCACTGGTAGGCGTTCTCCATGAATTTCTTTGTTTACATTCTTCTAAACAGAGATCTTTCATAGAAGAAAAGCCAATTTACATATAAGAGAATTCCGAAAAGAATGTTAGGTTCTGTGCTAACATCTTGTGCTTTAATATGTATTTGTTACAATCATCTTAGGCAAGGTTGAGTCTGTCACAGGCTTATTAGTTTGTTTTTTCCATTTTTATTTTGTTTGTTGCAGGTAAACATGCTTAAGGAGAGGAATAAACTCTATGGAGCTATAAAATTTGTTGACATAAGTTCAGAGGATTACTCCCCTGAGGAGAACCAGGGCCTTGACTATAAAACTGTATGTCATACTGATATCCTGTTTTATGCTGCACTGATTATCCATATGCTTACAGATAATTGGACAAAAATATCAAAGACAACTAAATAGAAAGGGAAAAGAGACCATGTGGGACTTCTACTGGAAATGCATGTTGATCTTAATTAATAATTATAATGCAATATATACTTGATTCATTTGAAATGCTTGGGTCTATTTCCTTTTTTGACCACTAGTTGAAGTCCTTATGTCTTCATATTATTGTTGTCCCACACATTGAATATTACTATTATGTTTATTTTAGTAATGTTTCTTAATCTTATTTTATATTTATTCACTATGGCTAAACATAATGCTTAACTTAAAATGTTCTCTATCATTATCATTCAGTGCGCATATTTAATTATGTTGTATTTGCAGATGTATTTTCAAGCTAGCTCCTATTTTAATAATTTCAAGTATATCAATAGGAACAATCCATTAGAGCAATGGTATTTTGATATTTAACAAATATAGTGAAAGCAACACTGTCTTTTAGATCATACATATACATAGCTGACTGTTAGATATGGCGACACACCAAGGGTTTGCATGCAAGCATTTTTTTTTCTTTCTTAAGGAAAAAAGATGGAGCATTTTTGCATGCTGGCATTATCTCTTTACTTGCATCTTATGGTGACTAGGGGTGGCAAAATATGACCCGATCTGCCAACCCGACCCGTGTTCGACCCGCCATAAACAGGTTTGGGTTTGGCCTAAATAGGTTCGGATCGTAAACAGCTCGACCCGTTTAACCTATTTATTAATTAGGTCGGATACGGATTTTAGATGTCTGACCCTTTAAACCGTTTAACCCGTTTAACTGTTGGGCAGGTTAAACAGGTCTAAATAAGTTAAATGGGTTAAACAGGTTAAACAGGTCTAAATAGATTAGACGGGTCTAAACAGGTTTAAATAGGTCTAAACAGGTCAGGTTGGGTAGGTTAAACAGGTTGGGTTGGGCAGGTTAAATAGGTCTAAACAGATCTAAACAAGTTAAATGGGTTAAACAGGTTAAACAGGTCTAAACAAATTAAACGGGTCTAAACAGGTCGGGTTGGGCAGGTTAAACAGGTTGGGTTGGGCAGGTTGAACAGGTCTAAACAGGTTAAACGGATCGGGTTGGGCAAACAGGTTAAACGGGTCGGGTCGGGTTGGGCAAACAGGTTACCTGTTTATTAAACAGGTTAAACGGGTCGGGTTGGGTTACCTGTTTATTAAACATGACAGATTCAGGTTGTAATTTCTGACCTGTTTAATAAACAGGTCAGATTTAGGTTTATGATTTTTTGATCCGACCTGCATGTGATCCGACCCGTTTATGACCCGATCCAACCTGATTGCCACCCCTAATGGTGACTTTGACTCACTTAGAGTTGTAAGTGAGCTGATCCATATTGTATAGTTGAATATGTAAAAGTAGGAATTGGTTGTATCATTAGATTAGATGGAATATTATTTATATTCTTATTTATACTGTTAAGATGTTATCTGAACTCACAAATTATATGTTAGGATTGTGAAGAAATACTTTTATATGGAAATCACCATTACTAAGGTGATGATAAATTGGTATTAGTTAGTAACTACCTCATAGTTGCTCTTTTGCTATCTGCATAATTCATTTGGGTGCAATTTCTCATGTTGGTGTATATTCTGTTGTGTATTTTCAAAGCAACTGCATCGTGGCATCTTATTATAATAACTCATGGGCTTATGCTGGGCGCATTTCTCATGTTGGTGTATATTCCATTGCTTGTTTTCAAAGCAACTGGATGGTGGCAACTTATTAAAATAACACATGGGCTTACACTGGGTGACATTGTAATTTTGTTACTCTGACAGCAGGCTTGATGAGCCATGAGCTAGATTTGAATACTTCAATAATTCAATTAGTAGGCAGTGGAGGATGATTTTGTATATTCTTTGCTGATCTCTTGCTATCAAATATGATAATTAGGCCTTTCTCTAGGGTAACTTCCGTTAGCTTGGGCAACGGACTATATAGAGTTCCTCATATCACTTCCCTCATATTGGCTATGAGTACATTTGGTTCGGTCTGAATGAGTGATTTCAACTAAATATATCAATTTGTATATATGCTATTCCTTGTCTAGGTTTAAAGTGATAGAGTATCATTAATTTTACAGTTAGACATATAAACATCAGACAAAAAGGAAAATTTGATAGATTGTTTGATTGGAAAGCTTTGTCTGGTGGTTTGTTTATTGCTACATATGCTGTACAATTAGGAATCTCTTCTTATCTTCCTTGAAAATCTAAAGAGAGAGATCTTTTATCCTGAAAATGTTGAAGGTCTTATGGCCAAGAAGAAGTGCTGCTATTTCAATTTATATTATAGATAGACTTTACAGTAGTCGATTCATTTCTTAAACTCTATATTATCAGTGGTTATGGGTTGTCCCAGTCACTGATCTATTGGCATTTGATTTTGTAACATTCACATATGTATAGTGGTATTTTTGTATTAGGTCTATGTTGTCCAAAATCCATAACACCAATTAATGATGTTAATCCTTTTTGGCAGCTGATACATGATTCCACAAAAAAAAGATTTTGATCATGGCAACCATCTAGTAGGTTACAATCTTTAAAAACTGCAATATATTACTGAGTTCTTTTTACACTCCTGAATTCCTTTTTCTTATGGTGGTTTGGGGAAACAGTATTGATTTGCTGCAGAGGAGTCAATGCACATAGTTCTATCTAAGAAGATACATAAAAATTCGATATAAAATATTTATTTTTTTTTTTATTTCATTGTTTATTCTGTGACAAAGTTTATCTTGTTTTTTTAGGCAATGGGAAGAATCCATGCAATTCTTTCGGATGGAACTGTTGTAAGGGATGTTGAAGTATGGAAAATCCATTCTGCACTAACGCCTTAATTTATCACTGAGGATTTCATATTTGTAACTGGAACACTGTCCTGTTTCTTATGTGCAAGTTAAGCTCCTTTAAGAATGTGAACATTATGAAGTTAGTCTGATTTCCTTTAAATGAAGAAATGAAGGTGACCTTTTTGGACTATGTATATGAAATTTAATCAAACTGCTATGTATATGAAAATATGAAATTTAATCAAACTGCTACCTGCTTTAGTTTCTTTACGCGAGAGACTTCTATATTCACAAAATATTTCGACACCCAAAGATAATATTTATCTTTTACTACTTTTGACTAAATATTTAATCATAGCCATTAAACTGATAGCTCCACCAATTAGGTTCTCTTTAAGATATTTTTCTCAGAAAAGGGTCATCTCGAACACAAAACAATTATTTTTTTGGAAAATGCACATGTTTGCTATATAGAGCTTATAACAAGTGATGCAAATACATCTTTTTTGAATCTAACGTCAAAAAGAGCATGATGTATAGCAGATAATGCACCTTTTATGAAAATATTTATCGCAAATGGTTTTGCTCTTACAGATGATCTTCATAACATGCTAAACCTCATTACATAGAAGATAATTGATGATTTGTCTAAAAGAAATAAGTTTATTTTCTACGGCTACAAGATAAAAGTATAAAAATGAAAAGAGGAATGAGATTAAAAGGGATTAGAAATTGAAGAAACCAAATTATGACAGGTGATAGTCAATTGAACTTCTGTACCACTTTGGTTGGATAACGATGCTCATAACATTAAAAATTTGAGGGGAAAATCATCATCCTAGATACCACCACAAGAACAGCCAGTTCTAGATCCGTTTTTCATCATACCATCATGTCAACCCTTTTCCTTAAGTTGCTGCTTCTTGGAACAAATTCATGTATGGTGGTTGTGTTGGCAAGAATCTTATAGTTTATCATACGAAGTTATCAGATATGATCTCTTACATTACCATCCAGAATAGTGATAGCCTAGAAAATGAGATTGACAATCTCATATTCAACTACTAGACTGTTCAACAGTCTTTCGCACTTTTTCTCTGTAATGTCATATGGGAGCTAATCCAAAAGATCTATTGGTTACAACCAGATTATGATACAATTATAGTGGAAAAAGGAAATGTGACATTATATGAATAAGCATGAATGCATTGAATAAGGACAAATGTTAAATGTCTCTTTCTCTCTTCTGGTGGTCATGTGCTTAAACATAAGAAAATTATGAATTATGAATCTCAAGGGACACGGTTCTTTGTGATTATACTTGCAGGCATTTAGAAGATTGTATGAGGAAGTTGATCTTGGATGGGTTTATGCCATCACACAATATGAGCCAGTAAGTCTTTTATATTTAGAAACAACAATCAACTTGACAGTAATATTCTAAGTTTGCATATATGTACTTCATTTCATGAACGTTGATTGCAAGTTTTCCATAAGAAGAAGGACGGATACATAATTAAATATCAAAGATTGCAAGGAAGGTCAATGACTTTTGATTTGGCATTATCTGTGTCATCCCTTATTTCTTTTGTAGAGTTTGTTCTTCGGTCTTGCATTGGAAAACCTGGAAGAATTATACATCAAACTTTCATCTTATATACCGGACGCTTGAAAGTTATTGAACATTCTCTCTACCTTCAAAAGGGCAGTTTAAATATCTACAGAGCCTGCAATAACTGCATGTTAAGGCCATACAAAGTGGATTTTAAAAGTTTAAGACTTTAAGCTTTCCAATCAACACTGAGATTTCATATTTATAGCCTGCAAGGTTATCGTAGATTCAATGCTGGAGGGATCAAAATGCAACACCAAAAAATCTCTGTCAGAAGAGGTGTACATGATGAAGATTCTAATATAGATGATCTTCTCCTGGAAATTCAGGTTGCAACATATTCAAATATGTAAAGAATGGATCCTTCTTAGGCTAGCTCTGAGCCCAAGGACGCAAAGAAAAATTATCTGAGGGCTCTTTGAGGTTAACAAGAAATAGAGCATCCACTTTAGAGAAAAGCAGTCAAGTATACATGCCAGAAAGATTCTTTGGCTTCTGGAATTTTCCTTGTTTATGATCAGATCCAGCTGGTTTATTAACTAATATGTTGTTGTCCAGTTAAGAGGATCACTATGCAGCAGTCCATTAGCATTCTTGAAATTACATCAGGGAGACTTATCAACTGTGAAATTGGGATAGAACGGGATGGAAAAACACAGGCAGTTGCCTGTTAAATCCATTATCTAGAAAAACTTGTACTACCAGCACCTGTAGGAAGGAAAAAATTTGCTAGCAGAATGAATTTTTTTTTTGTCATTTTTGGCTGATATGTAGTATAAAATGTTGTGATGAAAGCTTATTAATGCTTATCATGAGATGTTGACCTTAGACCAGCTTGAACATGATGAAGACTTCTTCAAGCCACTACAAATACTCCATAGTCCCGTACTTGTATCATAAGCAGACTTCTCTAATCCGTATCAATTTCCTTGGCCTCTCCAGCATAATCACAATTAAAAGACAAACGATGGCATAAACTTTTATGCATTCTTTCTTTCCATTATTTACTTTTATAAACTCATCTTTACCAAATCATGTCATTGGTATAATTTATAGTTAAGCTTACATGTGAACTACGCATTACTAATTCTCTGTGATATGACATTGCTTATCCATCATACAATTCATGGGACTGTATGGAGATGTTGGGGTGGTGGGGATGGGGTGGTGGGAGAGAGAGGTTATATACATCTATTGAACATCTCCTCAAGGTCTAACTGAACAACATATTATAGCCTTTTGTTAATCATATATTAATATTCATTTTTTTTTCCAAAGCATGTTTGCCCTTTCCTTTTTCAAGATTTGTTTTTTTGAGTGGAGTGGCTTTGCATGTTTTACAGGTGGCTAGAATAGCAAATGCTATCTACAGTGTTTGGGCCAAGTACCGTTTGCAAATTACAGGTGCGGCCATATTTAAATTTCCACCTGTCTAATTCATGAATCCATTATTTTGCTAGTCCTATTTCTAATTTCTACTTTTGGTTAGTGATTGCTTATGTCAAGTCCTAGAACATGTAACATTGGTAGCATAAACATCTTACTATATCGATAGGATTTAAGGAAATAAATTCATGTGCCACATTTCCATTGCATATTAAAGCCACAGTGTATTAGCCTATGGAGCAACGAGTTGATCCTCAAATAGCAATGATGTAATTTAAGTAGTCAGATTTGTCCTTTTGTAAATCCAGTTATCCCCTCGTTCGGTTCCTATTGAATTGGGGTTAACACAAACCTGACTTTGTCGTTTTGTACAAACAGCCTGACCTGGATTGTGAACCCAGCATGTTAGTCTAACCTTGCCTCAAAACCCTAGATTTAAAAGAAAAAAATTACATTGACATAGGATATAGCTGTTGATAATAATGATGAGCAGAAATGGCTTCATAAAGTGAACCTTCAATTATTTGGGTAAGGCATATAGGTCACACTTAAATTTTTAGATTTTCTTTAAAGGTTTTCAGGGATTTGATTAAGTAAATTTTTCATGGATGTGCTATTTTTATCATAGGTCGACCTCCATTGGAAGACATCCTGGAATCAAGACAGAAAAAAAGAGTAAGTGCACCCACCTTCATGAATATAACAAAGTAAAAAGATGCCAACAATGACATCTTTGATGAAAATGCTTAATATATTAGAGATTATAGTTCATGTTTTCTTCAACGACTTACTTCCAAAATTGAATTATTTCCTGTTGGCATAATAGCTTCTATCGACCTTTTTTAATAACTTTCAGTGTCAATATACACCAAACTTTGTTGTCTTTTTCATGCATAGATTGCTCCTGGCAGATAAAAGAAATGGATTGACATATGCAGCACTTTGTGATTCCAAGACTAAAATGAAAGAAAGTAATAGATATTATACGCTATACATTTGATATAACTTGTTAGAAAATTCCTAGTTCAGCAATCATGGCATCCTGACATGAAAATATCACTAGCATAGCACCAGTTTCCTACAACTAATAGTTTTATTGTTTTGACTATTCTTGTGCTGATCTATGTTTCAGTAACATCTGAATGGAAAAATACCATGACATCTCAAGATATTGAGCACTCCATGAATGTTAATTATTTTAGCAATTCTTAACTTTTATAAGTACAGCTCAAACACATCATGATTTATCCAATTTTCCAAGCTTACGATAAATTTTTTTTGACACTACTGTTATATTCCAGAGTTCGAAGTTTTCAAACTATGGTTTAATCTATGAGGACAATGAAAAACTAAACAAATAGCTCAAATGTTTCTAACAGAAGTTGTATTACAAATTTATTGCTCAGATTGGTAGAATATAAAAGATGTATTTGTTGAAGCCCCAAACTATTTATCCAGATCTATTTCTTTCCTAGTAGAAGAGATGGTCACACTGTGTTGTGAGTTGTGACAAGAATCTAGATCTAGGGTTAATAAACCAAATAGAGAAAGCAAAGATGAGAAGATGATCCAGAAGCTTCTCTTATAGTGGAAGAGTACAAAGATGAGAAGAAACCTCCAATATAAAACCTTCAGTCTCGCCACCTCTCAAAAGCCCAAAGAAAGAGATGATCCCCAAAACCCTAAAATTGGGTGAAAACATACATGTACAGACACCTGCGCCCGCATAGTAAGCCGAAAACCCCATTGGCCAAAGGCCCAAAGAAAGGACTTGTGCCTGTACATCCTCTACATACAAGACATAACATAATAAATAAGCTAATTGAGCAAAGGTGAAACTCCCATTGGCTAAAGGCCCAAGGAAAGGACTTGTGCCTGTGCATCCTCTAAATGCAAGACATAACATAATAAATAAGCTAATCTAGCAAAGGTTTAGGGACCAAATGGCTTCCTGGAGTCCTAAAAATGTGTAGATGTCAGTTGATGATCTAATTCCATCATCATTTTAAAATTTGGTAATGTCCTGAAGAGATAGGGCCACGTATTCTTGGCTTGAGTACCTTCCAGTACTTCTGAGTTAACTGCTATTATTCAAATGAGATCCTCTATATTTCGCTGAACACTCTTTGTTCAATAGTTTCTCAGGTTGTTGCATCAGCATGACAACCTCCATCATGAGTAGGGCTTCGATGAGCTTATTCTTATAATCACAAGGCCACCTGCTCATGTTCCCTTCTCACCTGATCCAACTCTACAAATTTACAGCCCATAACTGCAGTCTGACAATTACCCAAGACACAGGGATGCAACTATATCAAGCAGCTCAATGCTACTACACTACAGCTCAATGGTAATGAGATAACAGTGCAGCGGAGACTCAGAATAAGCAACCTCCAAGTAGAGACAAAACCACTACCCCATCCTACAGCCTTTGTGGAAGGGGCTTATATACCTCCTTTCGCTGGGATCACTAAAAAACCTCATACATTTGTGAGAGTCCATTAACATTAATGCCCCAAATCCTTCAAATTTTGCAAACCTGTCTGCTCTGGATGTCTATGTAACCAATTTTCCAGTAGAAACGATTTACACAAATGAAAAGCTTTGTTCCAAAAACATCAGAACTCCAATGAGTTCTGAAAATGATTTTGGTATCTGTTATCTTCTTATATCAGTGTTTGAACTGTTCCTTTTCAAACAATTATTTGATTTTTGGAGTTATTTTAACGTTTTAACTTCTTATTAACTTCACGAGTTTTAGCAGCATTGATAATCTTATTCATTGGGCTTCTGTGAACTTGAATGTACTAATTAGTTTTCCATGCTGATATTGCTTCTTTTTTTTTTTCTTACATCCAGGCTGAAGCATGCAGCGATGATAAAGTCTGTAAGATGTGAGTTTCATCTTCATTGATTAGTCCATCAGGACATATTTCAGAGGTCCTACCATGCCACTAATATTGCTCTCTGAGGAACATATGTTAGAAGGGGACCAGTAGGATTCTGCAATGAAAACTGTCATGTATTTCTTAACTATTACTACTGATGTATATGCATATACTCAGAGAACAGCTGAAAGAAAGCCCCACGAACAACAGTCATCTGCGTTCTTCTGGACGAGCAAAAAAAAAAAGAAAGGATAAAACTGATTACTGTCTTCATTGCTCTTTTTGACATACTCCATATATGTCCCTCTTAAAACATGTGCATAGCAATAAACAGCATAATGAGAAAAGAGAGAAGGAAGAAACAAACTTTCTTACCAGCTTCTAATATCATGGGAATAAAGGTAAGTTCTGGAGCTCAGCTTCCTCGTGCAGTTGTTCTTTAGATTATCAAGATGGAAGGGGATTTATATCTTCAAATCCAGTTGGTACCCAAAAAATAATCTCCAATTTCAGTAATTATTGGACGTTTGCAGTGCATGCTCTCCATTGTCTTCAAAAATTTCTAGATGCCTAGATTTATAAATCACTCTCCCATGCCTTGCATCACCAATAGAAGCTTAGGCTGAAATATGGGATTCTACAAAAGATAGCAACGTTATGATTTTTCAATTGACGCTTCAAGAATCCTATTCATATGTGGACATGCCCAAAATGCACCTAGTGGAATTGAGGGAAAGTGTTAATTCAACCATCTGAATCCTATTCATATGTGGACAGCCTTCAATCCCTTCTGCCGGTAATGCACCTCGAACCTAGATATTACTGGCTTGGCAGCTCAGAATTCAACCATCTCCATCAGTTAACACCAAGCCCATGCGGCATAGGGAGCTTCCATGTTTAGGAAACAGGCGAGGTTTAATCGCTAGAGAAACGGACGTGCACATCTGGCTTTGTCTTTTTCTTTGGACGGCAGGGCTGGGGCTTTTGAGGAACTGCAGGGCGCTGAGAAAGCAGAGGTTAAACTCTTCAAATTGCGTTTTCTTCACAGGGAGGGGGGAAGTGAAACAGCGCCATTTAAGCTTTTTGATACTTGAAGTGATTTGTATATCTATTCCCCTTATAAAATGGGGCCTGGCTTCAGGTTTTGATGCTGGCCACATGAACCCGGTCTCGAAACCATTAGCACAGTTTTTGCTCGAGTGTCAGGAAAAGAAAAATACCATCAAAATATGACACAATAGAAGGTTTATGATTCCTCTAGTTTAGGTTGACAAACCAAATTTCACATCTGTTGAGCCTAACAGCATGATGGTGCGAATTTAATGACTGGAATCTGCTCAAAGTTCAGTAACACAGGGATGAACCAAATTCCGAGATCATTTTTTTCGCACCATGAAAGTCTACTCTTCATATATTATTCACTGAACCTGGATTATCATTCACAAAGCAAATTCAAGTACTCAACAGCTTTTATAAGCATGGAGTGGTGATGATGCAAGATCAGTCCGTACAAAACCTGCACGAAACTCTGAAGCATAAAGATAATCCAGGTCCCAAGATCATACTGTTCAGCCAAACGATTGCCAATTGAATGGGAAAAAACAAGCAGCACTTTGAATACCATTATTATCAGAAATGACTTGGAAATCTCATCATACAGTATGTAGCATCATACCATAATAGGGCACTATGCCCTTGGTTTTCAGTATGCTGAACTTTACACATTGTTAACTCCATCATGAGAAAGACCTGGAAATTGATTGCATAAGGATAATTACATTCTTTCAGTAAACTTCAAATTTTGGCCATATCATCTCAAGATTCAAGAAACAAGGAGGTGCCTTGTGGGTTGTTAAATAGGAAACCCGACAAGTCACAACAAAATATAACCTCAGATAGTTGTTAAATAGGCAGACATGCCACTGCCTAAGATTTGCATAGCGCATGTATAGAAATAATATGATGGTTAATGTGAAATATCTTGGAAGGTTTATATTTGCTCGTGTAAATTTAAGCAAGCTATATATACAAATGACAGGACATTAGATTATTCAATGGCTATGATAACCGCAAACCAAAATATAATTGGATATGATTAGCAGAGCTAGTGACGAGCCTGATACTTCAGAAATTTTTTTAAAATAGACGGCTTTGATTCAATGCGATCTTGTACGGCCCTCGGACCAAGGTCAAACTAGGCAATTTGATGATACTAAGACCTAAGTTTACCATCCCTATGCAAGTTGCTGGTTATTAACGTCGTAAAGCTCGGTTTATCACATCAAATCACCGCTATTCCAGACAGCTAAAGCCTAATGACGGCTGCCATCAATAATTATTCTAGATAAATTGGAACTCGGATGGCACGTCTCTTTACGTTCTTATTCCGGATAATATCAACGATAAAAGAGAAAGAGCCAACCTCCCAAAAGAAAACAAAAAAAATGGGAATGGCCTAATAAGGAGGTGGGGATTGGAGGGATAGCTATTTCCCGAGAAAGGACTGGTGAGGGAGAATAACGTGGGCGCAGTTGGTATAGCATTGATGAAGGCCTGCTGTGAGCCAAAAAGGCCAAGTCCCTATCACTCTCTCTCTCTCTCACTCATCTCTCTTCTTTTAAAAATTGAAGCATTTTGAGTTGCGAATTCTATATTTAGTTCTCCCCAGTTATAATTGCAGTAGCAGGCCTGCAGCATTTCAAAAGGGTGGTGTGGTGTCCAACTTTTTCCAGCAAGTTCATGTCGCTTGGATCCATTTTTGACAGAAGGTCATCCCGGTGGCAAGTCGTATTGCTTTTAAGCCCCACCTACAAATTCTTTTGATGCAAATCCTGTCCCAGGTACCGCAAAATAATCGCCAGCATGTCAACCTACATCATCTTAAACTTGCAAAATGATACTTAGCAGGCAATCAAACAAGCAGCATTCCATAGAGTTTGCACCTCGAATATTATTAGAGGCAGGATTGATTAAACATAGGTGCACAGACGTTTAACACAATGTTCTCCTGTCCATATTAGCTTCAAATTTTATGTTGTCCTCCAAAGAGCTAAAGAACTTTCTTTTTTTTTCCTATTATACAACAAAATCTTTCAACCAAACAAATGAGCCGATGATCATGATATCAGATACATTTTTAGTGAAATAATTGGATATCGCCAATCAAGCAGTGGTCCATCAAGTATAAAAACCAAACTTCTCAATCGCTAGCACAGTATAGCACCCAGCCTGGGATATCACTGATCGGAGTGGTAACCTTGTTCCAAAGCAACTTTTCAACCAATGCCCTCAATTTGCAAGCCACAAGCATGGCAAATAAAAGGCAGAAATCTACCTCTCGAAGAAAACACCATCTATTCTCCCACATAATTTAATTTTATGTCAGGACCCAAATCAGCCTGTCAATGAAATAATTGGATAAAATAGACCACCTGATGCCAAGGAATGAAATCGACTCCCTTATTATAACAGAATCATCAGAAATGCCATACAAATAGCAATGAATTTCTCCTAATAACATGAAAACAGGAATTATTTACTTCAACAAAAGATTGCTAAACAGCTCCCCTAATTACAAGCATTTGCTGTCATGACTTCTGAATCGTTTTGGTCAAAGTGCTGAATTGACATTAGAAGAGAAATTTAAAACAAAAAAACAAAAAAAAACTGTAAGACATTCATATAGATGAAATTATGAATATTAACATGACTGTGACATTCATTGCTGTGACAAGCCTATACTTCAAAAATACAGGACTGCAAAACTTGTCAGGCCACGACGTTCATGTTTGGTAACTGATTCACTTTCAACAGTTGCTGATCCAGCTGAACTACCTTATCCTCAAAGGTGACATATGGATCGAAACTGCAGCAAAGTGAATTACAAACATTTGCTCAAGGACTGAGAAATCCATAGCAACAGCCTGATGGAGAATCTCTCTTATCATCAGTATGACCAAAATGCTCAAAGAGAGATTATGTGGGCCATACATCTTACCTTTAAATGTCATCCCTCGCATTAGCTTGTACCCTAATGCCCTTGACTTCGACACAGATGCTAACAAAAAAATTAGCTTTATTGATTCCAAACTATCTCGTACAGGCCCCGCTTCCTGCAGCACAAAATTTTTGAATGTTGAGAAAATGATGAGGGAGAAGGATGCATCTAGGGGGCAAAAATATTCATCATAAGCTGATTGTATACAGCCAGGAATTAGGACAACTAACAGAGAAACCCATACACAATATCAGAATGTTCGATGAAATGCATCATCTTAAAGATAGTTACTAACTTTTGTAAACAATTAGCGTATTGAAAGAGATGATAAACATTATCTTTTTCCGGCACTGAACAATCACAGAGATGTCTGCTAGATAGGAAATTGTACCTCAAGAACATCAAAGGCCAATGAAAATGTTCAATTATTTCTACTCCAGAAGGAAAATTATTTTCCGAAACTCCCAAGATCAATATAGTTCTTCAACTAGTTTCGGCATCTCATACTTACAATTAAATAAAACTAGTTTCTGCAAACTAGCTTCTGCAACATAGTTTCTGAAACTCCCAAGATTAATATAGCTCTTTAAACTAGTTTCTGTGTCTCATACTTGGAATCAAAACAAACTACTGAATACTGATCATATAGTTATAACCTTGCAAAATCTTCTTAGGCAACTCATGGTATAAGCATATAGCGGGATCAATGCCAAGCTTAAAAAAATTATGTTGAGTAGAATTATTATAACTTTGCAATATGTTCTCAACAGTTATGGTGTTCCATTTGTTATTTCATGGGTAGTATAAATATCAAATCAGAGAGCACCAAGTACAGCAAGACATCCTTCCTCAGTGCAAAATAACAAAGAAAATAAAATAAGAAAGAGCTCAATCACTGTATGAGTCACAAACTCAAATGTGCGACTCCCATCTCACACTGTACTTTTGGTTGATGCACTGCAATAGCGAAGGCACACCATCTCAAGCACATTTTATTCGCCGTGTCCTCTCTTGGTACTAGTACTACATACCTCATGAATTCCATCCCCAGTTTTAATCCTCTCCAATATACCAGCATTCACTCCATTCATCATATTATGCTAAAGTGCCCTTTCAACTGCCCAATTCTTCTATTTTTAACACATTGTCTGCTTCATATCATATACACTTCTCTTTATTTCCTATAATTTTCAACTATCACATAACATCATCAAGAGAATGCTCTCCACTTTATTCACCCCGTTTTAATGCTATTTCTGCTACTTTCATCTATCGCTTTATCAATGTCTGACAGAATGAAGATCGGTATCTGAACACTTCAACGCATTTCATCAACAATTCAATCGGCAAATTGGGTTTGGTCTGACTAAATTAACAACCTCTAACCTCTAAACTTTCTTCCATATAAACAATTTCATAAGTAATATCCACCTCATCTTAATCCTATCAAATAGCACTAGGGAAATGTAGCATGCAGGTCAATTACCTCATCAATTAGCTTCCCATTTGATCAGTTTAATCTATTTTTCTATGGTTCCATTTGCAATAACATCTTTTTCACTTTAAATTTTACATCCTACTACATCCAGAAAGACCATAAATTCTTGTATTTGTTGATTCTTTTAAGACATACTTAAGAACAATCAGCCAGATCTGGCAGGATCGGTAAGGGAAGAGAGCGATGGAGTGGAAGAGGATGAGCCAGAGAAGAGAGGAATCACGAGAGTCGTGGGCTGATCCTTGTAAGATTAAAAAATAAATAAAGCAAAAAAAAAAAACTCTCTCGGTGGGTATCAGGTCCCATGACCCCTTGTCCTCTCCCTTCCCGCTCCCATTGCCTTCCTCTCTGCCCTGCTCTGGCATTCTCTTTCCCTCCTGATCATAACCAAAAGCATGGCATAGACATATTAGTGCATAAACACTGCAAACGCACTAAGAGCCTGAATTTGGGGATACAACCAGTTTTGGTTGCAAGTCTAGATGCCGCAAAAGGGCTTCAGATTGCCTGCACCTAATGCCGTAGCAGACAACCAAACATCTAAATTTGTTCCCTGCAACTGGGATGCAGCATCTGTGGCTCAGATGAAGGCAACCAAACAGCCCCAAAGTTGAAAGATGTGGTCTAAAGTAATCAAATGGCAAATACCCCATGGAGGGAAAACTGACTCCAGAATTGTTATGAATGGTTAATAAACTAAAAGTTACAAAACTAGTTAATTAGCCATAGACAACAAATGCATTAAGGCAGTTACTCATCCATGGTAAAACTATAGAAGACTTAACCACAACAACTGCTTCAGAAGAGGAATTGATGCAACAAAAGAATAAGGCACTAAAGAAATTGATAAAAAATACTAATTGAAAACAAATCAAAGTGATACATTTCCATGCAACTAATAGAATGATTTCCAGATTGTGAAAAGCAAGCCATATATCAAAAGATATATCTAAAATGATAAACAATAAATCATATCTACGAAATAAGCATCACACGAGATCGTGATGATTTCGTAAGAAAAGGTTACAAATCTAAATCATAGTAGGATGTTATCATACGTCGTAACTGCGACATGCTTGTTAATCTTCTTTTAGATTGAACTCTTTCCAGATAAGGAGCAATCAGAGAATCCAATTTGACCATCCAAAGTGCAACTGCAGATGTTGTTTGCGGCATGGTCTGGAAATATACAATGATATTATCTAAAGCCATATTAGAACCAAAAGAAGAAGCACATTCATACAACCACTCCTCATTGATGGCACCAACAAAATCAACAAGAACCTGCCATGGATGTTTTCGAGAAAAGAACCAAAAGAAAGAAAGTGTATGTCAGAAACCTTACATAACTACAACTTCAGTAATAAAAGATTGAAAATGACAGTAATTTGTATTTTTTGAAACCAAACCTGCAAAAGCTCTGGCATAGATGATGTGCGTCGCAGCCGCTTGACCCAAAGCTTGTGTGCTGAACTTGTCCATGTATTAGCTAATGCTGCATCAGGCATATTCATCTGTAGAAAAACAGCGAACAGAGATTTCATCAACTAGAGCACTTAAGTCACCTCGAGACAAACAAGGGGGTAAATAAAGACTATAAGTCAGGTTAAGGTTCACCTCGATTGCATGAATTGCCGCTTTGAGTGCTTGCAACTGGGAAGGCAGAACCTTATGATTTGGACACCCGCTGGTGTCCTCTACTTCCCTACATGTTGCAACGTGGATGGCATATCTTTCTTCAAGATCAAAATCTATCTCAAAGGTAGCATGACATATTTTACAATGTTTTTCATCTCTCCAGTACAAATCATGGCAACTCTCACAGCGTGCTAAAGATTCCATATATAACCTTTTACTGTACTTTACAGCATTAAGACTGGAATAGAAAGAACTCCATATCCATTTGTCAAATGCCTGCAGACGTTCCCATTTTTGCTTCTTATCTTCAGCACCCCTCCCCACTTCAAGAACTATGGCGCCGGATGCAGCCAATAGATTTTCTGTGGATTCTGTAGGAATCGTAACATTGTCTATATCTGAAATAGGTGAAGATCCATCTCCACTATTCGTGTCTAAGTCAGACGGATCAGATCTTCTGGTTTGCCTGATTCTAATTTCATCAGTCATATACTCATCCATTGCTTGACAGAGAAATGTTTCCCTATTCTCCAAAGACGCACAAAGGCAAGCCTCCCGTGTGCCTCTACCATCTAAAACAGAGCGCAGTGTATGCAGAGCCTACATTGCAGTTAAAGACAGCAATATTCTTCCAGGTTAGCTTCGAGAAAATAAGTTATAAGAAAATCAATGGATTTCCTTAATTGACATGTAAAGGAGATTATAAACAACCTGTGATGTATCGATCACCTCCCAATGACCATCTTCAGAAGACTCAAAATAGACCCTTCGATGGCCTGGATCATCTACAGTACAAGGGCCGAGAAAAAGCCAATAGCTATTGTACCTACGATCAGATCCTAAATATATGGACTGTAATGGATGCACAACTTGACCAGGTTCTCCCATAGGCTCAGAGTTCTTTGTTCTGGAGACAGATGGGTGATATTCATTTGCATTGACAGAGGATTGCCCCTTCTTAGTTGTCTTTAAGAAGGTAGCAGAAAAATCAGTTGGACAAGAAACTGGTAAAGAGTGTGTTTCTTCTACATTATGGGCAGGTCCCTCCCATGATGCTTGGGATAGTAGATGATTATTTGTCGATGATTTCTTTATTTTTGCACCTGATCCATGAGATTGTGTGCTGGGAATGACTGATATGACTCTTATTGGTTCCTGCATAGAAAGAGTAACATAATGGATGTAAAAAATTTTACAAGTTCTAGGGAAGTTGAGCCAAGATTTTTCTGACTGTTAAACAAAAGGGTTTGCCAACCTAAATTCATCGGATCACAGAATTCTCTTTATCTGGTGTAATCTAACTTTTATTTCCCAGGTTAAGAAAACAGAGCATGTTGGGTCAAGAATTATGAGCCGCCTAAAAGGACGATGTTCAGGCTTAAGCAATAGAATAATGCAACTAGAAACACCTCTCTTTATAGAGCAAGAAAGGCATTATTAAAATATCTTTTTACAGGGTCAACTTGTTACGTGATACAGTTAATGTTGATAATTATTGGCATTAATGTTCAGATTCCTTTATCAATACAAGAAATGTTCACAATCATTATCTAGCCTTTCCCAACTGTTTGGGGTAAGCTAGTAGAAGAAATTTTGAGAAGGAAAAATTCATGCAATAGAAACAACAAAATATGATGCATTTGTTCAATAACATAGCGCATCAAAAAATGGTGGCACAATAACATAAAAGGTAAATAAATGAAGGTTAGACAGGAAATAGGGACAATGAACAGAGAGGAGATAAATATTGGAGAAAAAACAAATATAGAGTGAAAATTGGGGTAAGCTGCAATTCATTAGTTCAGACAAGAGAGGGTAGAATGGTTGAAATTGTAGATAAAAAAACAAAAGGCTGGCATATGTTTAGCCAAAAAAATAGCAACTCCAGAATGTACAAAAGGTCTTGTCAAAACATTCCCAAAAAACGAGGAAATATACAGACATATTCAGTAGAGATAGTTACAGAGTTAAAATATATATCCCTCAAAAATCCCTACTTGAATATTTACCCTTCAGAGGTAAAGAAGAATATACACACCCTCACAAGTCTAAAATTTGCATATTATGTTGCATTTTATTACATCATTTTCAATATTAGTTTAGCTTGGTGAAAAATAAACCTAAATTATCCATTGACTATTTTTCCCCTATTTATATATGATTATTGGCATGTCAAAAATTTCATGACAGCTTCTACTTCTTAGCGGTAAATAAGCAACTAAGCAAACTAAGTGGAAGGATATCTATATGTGTGTGTGTAGTGTGTGAAACTTGGCATATTTTCAGAGGAGCATATATGCAAGTTCCAAATTGTTGGAGGAATACATGTAGTTTTGGTTTTTTAGGGGTAACTAAACAAATAAGCACTTTTTAAAGATAAATATGGAAAAAAACCTAAACATCCTCAGTAAAAAAAACCAGAAGATAAAAGAAAAATAGATAATCAATATTTTATAATAAACATGAAATACAAAAATAGGAAAGGTTAGATAGGTCAGCTAACTTCTGATTACCTCAGGTCTTACAATAGAACCAGCACCAACAAGATCAACAAGAGCTGCCAAAGCATTCAACTTCTCTTCAATGCTTAAATCTGAGTATTCACCCTCCATCAATCCAAGAACCCATGCTTCCCCTGAATAACTTTCATCAATTTCAGTGCATTTAGCTACCTCTTGGCCTGTTTTCTTTCGCCGAGCCTTGTACTTAACGATCCACCTTTCATGTATAGCAGAATTAATCTCCTCAGAATCATCATTGCTGGAGCTAGCATCCACAGAGTCATCATCTACACTTCCTGAATCCTCGGTATCCGATAGAAGGTCTTCTTTTCCTTTAACATGAGGATCCACACGAAGACGATATGCTGAAGGCCCAATTTTCTCAAACAATGTGATATCACTGGAAAGAGTTGAGCTTATCAACTGTTCTAGATCTTCTTTTGTGTTGGGGAGGTCAAGGTCAACAATCTGACGAATAACAAATAAAGGCCATATGAATACATTAAAAACTTGCATGCTCAGATATCGCGCAGATTTGATTTTTTCAAGGATGCATCATAGACTTTTTTTGATTATACCTGAGAAGCTCTTGCCAGCTCAGAAACTTTTAAACCACCAGTTCCTTGCTTAGATAACAATGTAAATAGTTCTCCTCTCAGTGTACGGGGACATAGGCCATATTTAGCCATTCGGTTCCTCTCCTGCAATATGAACATATAAGAGATGAAAAATGAGGCATTTTCTTTTAATTCATGACTATTTTAGCCCAGCACAAAACTGCACTTCTTAACCTGAACTTGATGAGGCATAAAATTTATAGTAACAGTAAGAATGACAACATAAATAAGATAAAGAGGTTAGATACATTATAAAGGACCAGCAAGTAGACAACAACAATATATTGAATGATAACATATGATCTGGAGCTCAGAAGTAGATATTATAATGTAAGTAATCTAAAAGCCCACTTAAGATTTACACAGCGCTATCCCACATTGTACAATGGAAGCAATTTTAAAATAGCTCGGTAGCCTGCCGAACATGACCAATCATCTCTGAAGAAATCAACAGGTACATAACAATGGTAATGTTGAATTGTTTCCACAACCTAATCAAATGACAATTTGTTTGTCTTGCAGACACATGGAAATTACTCTCTTGCTTTCACATTTGTAAGATCTCACGCTAACAAAGGAATGACAAGCATGCATAACAAATCAAGCAGCACTGTCAGACTGCTGCAATAGAAACGCGATAGTATTAGATACCTTAGCCCACAAAAAAAAAAAATCAACAATAAGAAAATATGCGGTCATATTAAGTACTAATAACAACAACAACAATAGTAATTCATATAAAGGTTTCAAATGCCAGCCCGTGCTGATCTGTGCCAACCAGCATATATCATGTTAGGAACAGTACCAGCACACAATACAGTTGGCACAGTATTAATTTTTTAAAGTATTTTTGATTAAAACAAGTCATTAAATCCTTTTTAAATTTTTTGTTTCGGCACTGCACAACACCTATGCTGGCATAGATATGTGGGCCAATGCTGGCACATGGCACAACCACCGGCATCAGCACTTAAACCTTTGCCTTATGCCCACCCATCATGCTAAAAAGTCATTTTTTAATACCTTGCTAAAAATTTGTCTCTTTGCTGTATTCTGCTTAGAACCATAACCTGCCGCAACCAACACTTGTCGCAGTATTTCAGTCCATGTAAGAGGATTGAGAGATCTACTCCAGAAATTCACATCAAGTTCCTGTTCTCTTACCTGCATGAGAAACAAATTCCAAACCAAAATGTACATGAGAGTTTAACTAGAGAAAAAAGCATAAGAATGGAGGGTTTGGTAAGTTATGAAATGAGGAGTCATAATGAAGAAGAATAAAGCACCGAGTTAGTGTTCAAAATTGGATGTTTTCCAATCATCAGAGATATAGTGAAAAATCATAAAATCTAAGTCACATAACACAAGATTTATTGGTATTACTCTAACAGTGTAATAAGAGATATAGTGAAAGCAACAAATTTCAACCTACTTTCTGATTAAACAGCATCTAAATGCGGAACAACTCAAAAATTCTTCATGCTTCTTTTAGTAAGAAACAGAGAGAAGAAATATGCTAGCCCAAATATACAAAACCTAGACCTAACTTTGAGCCAGGTTCACCTTCATAAAAAGTATCTCTAAGAAACGAAACACCTTCACCTGATATAGGTCAAGAAAGTTCCTCAATATTTTCCTTCTGAATTACTTACAAATGAAACAAAGAAATCTATAGCTTGATCTACCAAATAACTATGAAAAAATTGGATGTCCAGAAATATCAAAAAAATAATTGATGGGTCCAGACTCCAGACACATAGCTCAGCTAACAACGATATATCTCAATTTTATGTTTCATCGACATGGGCAACAAAGAAGAACAACAGTGACACATACATTTCCATGCACTTGTTAATAACTTGGGATTGCAAGAGATCAAATTCATAACATGCCAAGGGGAAAAGGAAAAGCCAATCAATAATTTAAAAAAAAACTTCTGGCTGGTTTTACAATATGAGAAACAACAAGAAGAAATTATGAAGCATTCACTCAGTATCGTAAACTTACAAAGTTCAGAAACCCCAGAAATTTGCAGTCCTTGAAAGCTCGGTGGATGAATCCGGCAGTTATCTCCCTCTCCACATCTAACAGAAGCAGCTTGAGAAGAGCCACATGAATTTTTCCTAATAACAAGGAGTCCTGGAATTCATATATGAAAAGTAACAGTTCAATATCAATATGCAAAAATGGTGCATATGAGTAAGCTCTTAAAAATATTTAATTTAGATTTAGCTTTCAAAAGGCTTTTACCTTGTCATGGAATGCCTGAGCAAGCTCATCTAGGCTAAAGGGGCATACTTCAATTGTTACAGAATGAGTATACAAGAAACGCAAAACCTGTTTAAGAAACAACGCATCAGAAAGACATTTCGAGGGTAAAATAATATGGCAACTCCCAAGGACAAAAATAAGATCTACCCCAACACCATTCTACTATTGGCAGCAAAGTATGTTGTAAGTAAGGTCTACCTCAAAGCTTCTAGTTGAAAAGGTAATGGAGAAGAAAGCATACCAAGCCAGGCTTGGTTAACATATACTGAGGAAAAAGGGGAGGACTGAGCCAAAATATAAAATATATTCTCTTCATGGATGCTGTTACAATGCAATTAGTTCTATTTGTGCTGATCATGATTTGCAGGGCCGAAAGAAGAGCAAATATCTGTTGCAAGTTTTTTATTTATGGTTCCCAGGTGGGTGCATGTCTAAGCACCTAATCCACTTCCATTCACTATTTTAGAATTTCTTCTTGTTGATCCATAGCCAAGTGTCATAAGCTAAACTGAATGGTCTCAGTAACCTACATATTTCTAGAAGCAGACACAAGAGGCAGCAAAATATCTAACCATGTTTCTGTTAGCTTACATAAAAGTATAGAATTATGAAAATATTCATTATACAGAGAAAAAGATTAAACACTGACTGCATCATTTTTCTGAATCATAATCTAAGCTTATTATTTAGTAGGAAAAATTTGATATTATCAGAGAACAGGAGGGTAATAGCTGATTATGAATGAAATTAAACATCATCCCTAAAATGAAGAAAAAGCAAACATGATAATGAGTCACAAGAGATCTAGCAAATTAACAGTGAGAAATATATTTGCACCGACAGCATACACATGTATCTATTTGACTAGTTTTAATATGTGTACTAATAGCCCTCATTCAGGAGGTTTCATAGCTATGAAACTAATGATTATGTGGTAAAAGCTACAGCGGGATGTTGAAGGGGAGCTGCAATTGGAATTGTTGCATATCTAGAAAAGATGAGGTAAAAAGTGAAGATGGCTCAAATTTCATAAATATTTCCAGTTATACTAGCACGGTTAACAGAGAAATTCCTCATGCCATATAGTGAAAGTCATATGAATTTCAGCGCCAGGCAAAAGATTCAATTAACAAGGGAAAAGAGAAGTTTCCTAACCTTGAACAGTTTTTTAACGAGTTCTGGTGAAGAATCCCAAGGTCTTATACAGAATGGCAGCTTCATTTTCACACTTTGTGGAGGAAACCTGGTCAGCAAGTCTTTGAAAAAAAAAATATTAATTGTCGTATGTCTGACAAGATAAACAGATCCCTACAGAATCTGGGGAGCAAAGAAACCTTTGCAAAGCGGACACCCATGTCTTCCACTTGAAGCAAGATGGGCAGAACATCTCAATGGATTTGGTCCAGCCTGTAACTCCCTGAGTTCCAGCTCCTCATCATCAACTAATACTGTCAGCGCATTTGATTGTTCCAAAGATTTTGGTTCGTCAAGTGAAAGCTTGCATTCTGTTGGATGAGGTTTCTTCTCATCTACATTCTTGCCACATAGTACCTGAGTATTGTGCAAAAAAATTGAAGAACAGAATGCATAATATTTTGTCTTGATGTAGATTTGCATATTGATTACACATCTTTAAGTTACTCGACCAAAAAAAATGTGACTGCATGCAAAAATTTCTATGATCTCTAGCCGATTTACAGGCTAGAGACTATCTTTCAGCTGCACACCAGCTAATTTCCATCAGCTGCTTGACTTTCATTATTACTTTAATATTCGTATTACAGAGAACATTCAAGGCAACAGTACCTTTCTTTTCCTTATGGGAAGCTTTCTCTTCTCCTTTATCTTTTTCCATGATGTATTTTGTCTCTGCATGATAAAAAGTTATAAGAGAAAACTCTCTACCTAAGGTCTTAGAACGGGCTAAATCTACAAGGACAACAATGAATCCCTTAAAGCATGAGAAAAAAGACAAAGTTAAAGAATAAAATATTTACTGAACCTGTCCCTTTTGCTGCATTCTTTTTGAAACCTGACACATCACTTTTTTAAAAGAAGCATTAGATTTGAACAGCAACCAGCCTGCACTTCCATTCACAAAATCAATACCGGTTGGAAACTTTCCACTTCCCGAATTTGTTGCACACCATACTGTCATCAAACCTTTTCCCATACCACACTTCTTTTCAGGAACATTTCTTTCATGGGAAGTTATGGGGTCCACCACAGGAAACTCCAAGACCTAGAAATGGATATATTTGATGAAAGCAAATAAAAGAAAGCCACAAGTTAGATTACATTTCAAATCTTGAAAGAAAAGATGAGCACATTCTGGTTTTAACAGACATCTGGTAAACATCATAAGGTGGTCATCCCTTCCTCGTCATTGATGTGATGATGAAAAATAATACCAACCAAGCCTTAACCCACCAAGATAATGTGAACCATGGAGCACAATTACAAATTTAGAGAATAGATATCTAACTAAAAGAAAACTCTTAAAAATATGATATTGAACATATTCAAAATTAAATGCTATCAAGACAGACTGCACAATACAATGTAAAGGAAGTATACTGTCATAAAAAAAAATAATATAACTAATAAGAAGAGAAGAAAGAACAAGCCAAGAATGCTTTTAAGAAAAATCTGTTTCGCACATTACGATTTATCTCATCTATTATGTATAGACTAAAATTTGCAACTTTGAAAGGGAAACTGAGCTACTTATCAAATCATTTGAAAATAGTTCAGGTACCTTTCTCTTTTTGAGGCTTCTTTGGCTATTGTAACAAGACTGAAGGTTTTGCCCCTTTTCTGAACCTGCCCACATGCAAAAAAACAGCATTAAACCATATAAAGTTAGAAACACAGAAATGGAACTACAACTAAAAATAAGTAAAAAAACCTTGACTAAATGGTTTGTAGTTTATACTGAATTATCCTGCTAGTTAACATATAAGTATACAGTAACATGATGCAATACGTACACTTTACAGAAGCAAGCAACAGAAACACTCTCCGAAATAAATATAAAAATTGTAAAAGATGCTTACAATTGAATGATTGAGAGCATATCGACTTTTATCTATGCCTCCTAGACAGAAACCTTACAGATAAGTTTTCTTTTGTTAAAGTAGTCAAACCTCAATATTATATAGAATATTTAACAACAAGTAAATAAGCAAATTGATGGCAATAATTGCACAGACAAGGGATCAAACATGAGAAATAGATTTTAGACATGTCAGTTTGTGAAAATTAGATGCCTAGATGATGGAAGACTAAGATATGATGATAGAATAATTTGTTTTTTATTTTATCTTAGTCCTGATAAGAATAAAAGACTCAAGGTTCTGCCTCCTGGGAGGAAGTGCTATACTACTGCACCACATCCTAACAGAAAACGAAAGTTGGAAAAGTCTAATATTTCTTACAAATAGCCACCATCAAGAGATGAAATCTGATCCAGATCTTTTCCAAGTTTATATATACTAATTCAAGGATTATAAAACAATTTCATGCCATACTAAAAGATAAGTATCCTTTAGACATTGAAATTTTCAAAGTTCTGTTATAGCAGATGACAACAGATCGCTGTGCTTAAAGTCTTCCTTTAATGTAGTCACTTCATGTTCAACTTACCACCATCTTGAAAAAAGGACCACTATTAACAGTATCATTCCATCAAGGGAAAAAACGGGAAAAAAAAGTGACTCAGTTAACAAATCCATTTTCTGGGCTCAATATGCAGAGAAAGACATACCTTTACGATAGCTGAAAGCATTTCCAGGAGGAGGATCAAACTCTACTCCAAGGGGAGGACCATCTTTGCGAAATATTTTTTTCAAAATATAGTCCTGGGAAAATAAAACTTGTAAGCGAACAAGATGTTTCTTTTCAGCACAATGCATTCTCCCAGCAACAGAGTTCTTCATTTGTTGTCCTAAAATCTTGTGACTGTCTTTATGTCTCACAAGGTGGTTGCTAGAATGTCCTGCACAGCATTTCTTCTTTAAAAAGGTTGATTCTGGATTCCATAGCTCATAAGATATCAACAAAGTGTGGCCCTTTTTTTTCTTCCTTACCTGATATATTTGCCCTATGCATTATTGGTGCTGAGTGTTTGTCTTTCTGCCTGACATGCCTACCATCAGCAAAAAATACATTGTCATTTGATTGATCTGATTCTGGTTCCACAGATTCAATGGATTTCAATTTACTCAGAGCTTCATTCTCCTTTTTCTCTTTCCTTCGCCTCTCAACAAACCATGTACGGATCTGGTTATATGTCAAATTAAGGGATATAGCATACTCTTCCATTGCCTTTTGCTTTGGATATTTCTCATCTGCATTCAAGAGTAAGAGGACACACAATAAGAATGCAATTAGACATAAGATCCTTGTCGATATTTAAATAAATGAGCAGTCATTTAGAAAAGAGATAATAGAAACAAGCAAAGCACACTCAAACTAGCAAATTGATACCTGAGTACAATTTTTCCAGTGATTGAAGTTGGGCTTGTGTCTTCTTTGTCCCATTGTCTTTCTTTGCATTGTTATCATCATCGCCCATCAACCCAGCAGAAGTCTAGAGAAAATCTTCCTCACCAGAAGTTAGAACACAGAAATGGTGACATATGGAGAACTGTTCCAAACAAATAGATACTGCATCTCATGTACAAAGTTATTTCCAAGCAAATAAGGTCAAAATAATGTATAAATCAAAAGCAACTGAAAATTGTTCAACAGATGCTGCAGCCTATAAGAAGAGCGTACATTTTACACAGCAAAATTTATCCCACAAATGGTGTATAAATGAACCCAAGAAATTCAAAGAGCAACAAGGCAATTAAACAGGTGATTTCTAAACAAAGTTCAGCCATAAAAATTAACTTTACAAAATCATAAATAACATTTTAGAGCTAGTGAAAAAGCATGTGCCAAAATCAATGTGGAAAACAAATTCATAAATAAATTCAATTCCTCCATAGAATCTCAGATCATCAGCATAAGGTCACTATAGAACTTGGGCAGCATCAAGAAATTTTCAAATAAATCTGACTAACAGCTTTCTGCACCAATGCTCCACAAAATTATTTGTCTAGTCAATCGCATGATAAACCAGCAATATCCACTCAATAAATTGACTGCCAGATGACAATCAGACAAATTATTTAGACAGCCAACCTGGACACCATAATTAGCAAAAAGACTTTGAACAGCTTTATAGTGGCTATCTCCCTGGATATATGGCACATGAAAACACGGAACCAAACAATAATAACAGAAATGGCATCAACAATACAAAGATTGTTATACAACAGTAACCATTTCTCACTTCAAATTGAAAATAAAGACTAATATCACTTAAAAGAACGTTATCAAACCAGGGAAGAATACAGAATCATATCAAACTTCAGATCAGCTAGTCAACGAGCCATAACCAAATAACTATTACCACTGCCAACATCCAAAATGCAATCATAAATCCAACTCAGCACAAAGTTTCATCGTTGTATCGGAAAAAAAGAAACATTGAACCAAATTCCACACTCAAAAAGATAGTAAAACAAAAAACCAATATTCGAAACCTCAGATTTATCGCTGAAACCCCATATTTCCATTAAACCCCCAAATTAAAAGAAATCACAATGCAACTTATCTTGTTCATCTACTTAAAACCAGACCCGCACACTGATAATTATAGCACGGGAAGATTCTCCTGCCAGCTGGGCAGGGGCATGGTTGTAGTCTGCTTTTCCATTCTATGCTAGGGCTTGGCATGCTTAGCATGTAGTGGCATGGCATTATTCCAAGTATCGGCATGCAGCCGAGACATCTCAGTGCCACAATCCAGTAAGGCACTGGCATGGTAAAAATATCGTGCCATGCCATGCCAACCAGCACTTGAGTCCACACTATGAGCTACTTCGGAATAACAACTTCCGGAGCTTTTCATGAATATGCCAACATAAAATAAGAAAAGAAAAAGTCCAAGGGTGTTAAACAGTATCAGTCACATCTCTCTGCAAATTGGAATCAGGAAACTAAGATCACTTAGAAGAACGCTCTCGGACAAAGAATAATACAAAAATCTTATCCAAATTCCAATCAACTAGTCCTAAAAACCACCACCAAATAAAATTTACCACTGGTACCCGGAGCGCTAACACGAAATTTATCATTTGCAACCTTCTAAGAAACTGGCAGCCAAATGCCACAGTCAAGAAATTAGTAAAACAGATGATTCATTTATCCGCAAAACATCAAATCCCCAGCAAATCCCCGATCGAAAGAACTTGCAGAGTGAGCTACTAGCAATCCAACATCCAAAAGAACTCCTTATCCACCTAATTCTTGGATTAAAGCCCCGCACTACCCACTAACAAAACCATCAAAAAGAAAAGCAGTGGTCATATAGGATCAAGATAAAGAATGCACCTGGAGAAATTCAATGCCCGGATTAAGTTGAAAACAAGAGGTCTCGGAGCTCCCCCAAGATCACGGAGCTCTCCAATGGCAACGTGCGCATTTCTAAAGCCACTCTCCGAGGGGATTCTAGCTGGGTTCAGGGTTTCTTGAAGGGATTACGGGGAAAGACGAAGGGAACCACATCCATTACACACGAGGCCACATCGAAATGAAAAGGGCTTCCCACCCGCTCGCGCTATCTGTCTCTCTCCTCCTCCCTCTTTTCCCGACCCCAAAACCCTACCACTCGCCTACGGGCAAAGGCTTAAACCCAGCGAAATATCTACTGCGTTGGGAAACGGATGCCCGGGGTTCGTGGGGATACTACGGAATGGCCCCTCCTCGTTGAATTCGGAAAAGCCGTTCGATCAGGTGGGCTTGCCGATTGGACGGTCGATATGGGTCGCCCTAGGGAGACTTCCGTCCGCTGAATGGGTCGAAAAAGAGTGCTGCGAGTCGAGTCGGGTTAGCCGAAACCCGATCAGACCGGACGGCTCGTGATATGCGTGGGTTCGGCCTTCTCAAGATGATCGTTTGATTTCGCAAATGCCGCTGCTATTTGACCATTTTTCTATTTTAATAGCCACCGTATAACGAAGAAAAACTTCTCGTATTAGGCTTTTGCACTGCTTTTTAAATAAATTAGTTCTTTTCAAATTTCATTTTTTAACTTTCATATATGTAGAGAGAGAGAGAGAGTGTATATATTATGCTAAAATATGTTCGAATGTATATAGGTCTAGAGAAGGTTAATTGTTAACATTTGTACCTCCGAATATGAAGAGATTGCGAACCTATAATCTTCAGATTGCAATGAAGCAATCTTACCTTGGATAATTCTAGCTTATAGATCAAATGAAGACATGGCATTATACCGTTAAAACTATTTATCTTCATTGATTCAATGGATAGATTAAAGGTCCCAAAACTGTTTGACTTTTTGTTCCGAAGCATTTTATACACGGTAAATCATATTTGAGTTGTTGATTTTTATTTCAAAAGTCCATTTTCAAAACTATCTCTAATAGAAGTTTCGGAGATTAGGAGCTCTAATGGCAGCATGTGCGTTCTTAAAGCCACTTGATGAGAGGATTCTAGCTTGGCTCGGAGTTTATTGAAGGGATTGCAGGAAGAAGATTAAGGAAACCACATCCATTACCCACGTCTTTCCTTTCTTTTCTCCGGAATTCGAATTGTTATATGATCTTTACTTAGCAAAGACTTAATGATTAGAAAATGATAGCTAATCCTGAGTTGTTTAAGGTGACTTAGGATTGAATTAGAGGTGGTAATAAGTCTGGTTGATCTCATAAATCAAGGCTCATAAGGCTTGACTCAGAAGCTAACTCCATCCACCAGTTGGTTAGAGATGCCTTACGAGGACCCAAAGCGCCAACCCACACCTGATCGATTGACCCATTTAAGGTTGGAACCCATGCAGTTTTGGGCTTTATTTAAATACGTAGGCTATTTATGTATATATTTTGTGGACTATTTGTGCTGCATATCAATTTTTTTTTTTTGGTACAACGACTGCTAACCCTATTCTAATATAAGAGTAGCCAACAAAATCAAGACCTATAATCTAGCTCAGGAGCGAGGGAGAGCCCTGGTGTGGCCACAAAACCCTTCCAGAGTGCTGCGCTGTGGAGGAGGCAACCCAGTCTGCAGTTCTGTTCGTCTTCCGATACACGTGCATAGCCTGAAACACACTGCAGTCTCTCAGCATCAATCGGATGTCAGAAAGCAGAGGACTCCCATCCTTCCTCCATCGCTCCTTCCGTATCCAATCAATCACTATGCCCGAATCTTTCTTTAGAATAATGTGCTCAACTCTAAGTCTCTGCCTCACGTAGGAGATACCCTTCCAAACTGCCACGGGCTCAGCCCTACCCCAATAGCTAAAAGCCCATGGATCCACCTCCCGCCCGATCCCTCAGTGCGAGATCCGGTCAAGGGCGAGAGATCCCGGTCAACGTCAGCGCTTCGGCTTTCTGACGGCGGCGGGGCGACCGGAAGAACAAAGGAGGAGTGGGAGAATCGAAGGCTCGCATGGGTTGTGTGGGCGACGTGGCCTTCAAGGTTTTCACCGCCGGCCTGGGCGTCACCACCCTCTACCTCACCGGCACCTTCTCCATCAACATCTACCGCGGCCTCTCCTGGCACAGCGCCCAATCCGTGAGTTGTCCCACCTTTCTCTTCCCCCTCTTCCCCATCCTCAAATTCCTTAAGAAATTTAAGGATGGGGAAGATGTTCTTTTAACAAATATAAGAAATTCCTTGAATTCCCAATCAACAGAAGATTTTTTTTATATTTTATTTTTTATTTCTGTGAAGTCTAACGTTCATGTCTTCTAAGTTGATGCCTCTTTGTCCTCCAGTGATAAAATCCAAGCCTGATCTTTTTTACAGTCTTCACTCTCCCCTGACGTCGCCATTGCTATCGTGCATCTCACCTATGTTGCCCGACCTTTGCTTGAATCCACTTTGCTTGAACAGGGTTTGTCAACAACAACAAAAAAAAAAAGGAGTTTTATGCACCCCAAGAACAAAAAAGAAAAAATTCCAGGCTCCACCCCTATGGCTGCCATGCGAGGGCAGGGAAAGGACGGCAAGGCGGGCAAGGGCGATCTGGTGGAGGTTGAGTAGAGCAAGGGAAGGCGATGCGGATGAGGTTGTAGGTAATTTGAAATGGACCCGAAAGCTAAAGATATTAGGGAACCTGAAATGGCAGTTGCTTTTGGATTGCTTTGGGCCAGAACCGATTTATTTCACAGCAGAAGCATGTTGGTTTTAATTGAAATTTTGGTATACAGTCATTATTATGTCTTCCATAATTGAGAGAAAGTTCCCTTTAATATAGTTTTATAACCATTTTCCTTTTTACATGCACAATTTGTCAAAATTACACGTACAATGGTTGCGTGTTTGCCAAATTCATACTGTCAAGAGGCCTAAAATTTCATAGGTTACGGTGGGATGACCATTTTTTCGTTAGCTATATAGTTGCCTTCCCACTGAGGTGGTAGCCCAATAGGAATTAACCTGCATCCATATATACCACCCACTTGCCCACCAAAAAGAAAAATATAACTCCCACTTACATCTTCTATCTCCATTATTAGAAAAAATCGACTAGATTATACTTCTGCAGTCCGGTGGATAGATCTATATTGCTAATGAAAGTCTATATCAATTATAGTAGGTTCCAATTATTTACTCCAAGGTGAGGTTTGGATGTGAATCCATGCTAGAAGTTTTTGGTGGCAACTGCAAAGAACAGCAGCATGCAGCACGCTGCGCAAATCGGATTTGATCCAACTCGTTCTCCGATTGTTATTTGGTGGCAACTGCAAAGAACAGAAGCATGCGGCGCAAATCTGATTCGATCCAAGTCGTTTTACTTATTTTGATGTTTTCTTGATGGTAATCATTCTTCCAGAGAGGCTCATCAACTGATCAGCCAGTTAACAAACCGAGGCACATTCTTTGATGGTTCATATACTTGAGAAGCAGATTTATCATTCCATATAGATCTATGCTCCAACTCGAGCGTCACATATAAAGCATGCACCCCCTTCTCGAGAGAATAAGTTAAATGCCATATTTTGAAAACTTAAAAAAAAAAAAAAGAAGCTATTTTGCTTTGATGTTGGCATCAGAGTTTTGCTACCCATAGATGAAGCAACGTTATCCTGCACCAGGACACGTGGGATCCTCTTTGCCTTCAGGTATTTCTCGCACATCTCTGGTTTCTTGGGCCTCGCCTCGTCCTGGCTCTGTTGAAGCGAACTGTGATGGTTCTTGGAAGGGGACAGTGGTGATGCAGGGGCTAGCTGCCTCATCAGAGATAGGAATGGTTTAAGTCTTCTTGCTGGAGCTGCACATCTCCATTGATGGAGCAAGATTCCATGGATGAACATCGTCAGTATCTGGCTGATATCAAGGACTGACAACATACGTGCATCGCGGGAGGCAAACAATGCAGCAAATCCAGGTGAAAAAGGAACATAGACAGACTGTGAGACTTTACATTTAGATTATCTCAACTTGGCACTTACGACCGTGAGAACAACGTAACTGGGCAGCAATACAATACAATGGAAATAGAAGAAGAAGAAGAAGAAGAAGAAGAAGAAGAAGAAGAAGAGAAAACAAACATCTAGCTACCACCAAGTTACACCGAAGACTTTTCATGCATATATTGTCACACTCCTGATATATATCATAATCATAATTCAAGAGCATAACAACCGTCGTGCACTTATAGAGATTAATAATATAATTCAGCAACATTTTATGATAATATAATTCGTATACAGACAATAGTGATATCAAAACAAGCTATTAACGCAACGCCAGAAGTTATAACACGGTTCACCATCCAAATTTAGCAGTCAACTTCGAGTATTTAAGTTATTTATACAAGACCCTCAAACAACACTTTAATATTTATAAGATGAACCAAACTTGACATATTTTAACTGAAACGGCGGCTTTGCCTTTATTTGTCCTTCCCAGAAGCTGATACATGCCTAATCTTTGATCCCTGGATCTGAAAAAGTAAGTGAAGATAATGAGTTTCACAATTCAGTAAGTAACAAAATCCACTCTATAGAACTAGATCAAGCTATATCAAATAATGCAGCTCATTTAAATCATATCATACATGATATATCTGTACAAGTAAATAAATAATATTTACTTTCACTAGCATCCACATATTAACGATGTATTTCATCTTTTCAATAATATCCATATAACGAATCGATATATTTATTAATTAGAGTCAAGTAGAATGTTCATTCTCACAATCAGTTATACTTACATTGATATACTTAAATCCGGATAGCAAGTTCCAATCCATTGTAGCTCTACAGCCATGACTATAGCTATAGTTATACTCCTATGATTTAGGTATTATTACGGGTCGCCATACTTACTCTTGTGGCAAGGTATCACCATGATTACCCACAGTTATATTCCCATAGCAGGGCATGACCACCATTACCATCATGGTGAGATCACAAGATAATCAAGTCCGGATCATATCGAAGTTAGACTGAGAGCCGGATGATACATGTATATATACTATATACATAATCAAGTATTCTATTCTTTTACAATACCATATTGAATTTTATAACCAAACGTACCATAAATATAATTTTATATGCTCGATCCCATTAGGATGATTCAAATCATGCAGTTAATCAACAGAAATCCAGTGATAAATCAAATTTTATACGAATCACACTAACAACAGGCACTATTAATCTTGAATAAAAATTATAAAGTTAAAATATTACTTACCAAAAAAATCAGGTAAGCTAATCATCCCACGGGAATCGTTCGAATCCTAATAATCCAAAAACCACACATATACTAAATCAATGCTAATATTCTAAAATAATTTTAAAATTTATAAAATTTCAAAAAATTCAAATTTCTAAACTATTGTTATTATGATAGAGGAAATGAGCTGCGAATCTTGCCCTGATTCTCTCTACGAGGCGAGAGTGGAGGCCTTTTCCAGGGCTAGATCAGAGAGGTAACAGATCAATAGAGAGGGAGAAGGAGGAGTGAGTGAGAGGGGTGGAAGAGGGCATGGCAGCTTTTTCTTTTTTTTTGTGTGGTTAAAACAGCAAATTATATAACATCCTGAAAGTAAGGAGTACAAAGTGGAGTGAGTGAGAGGGGTGGAAGAGGGCATGGCAGCCCTTCACTACACGCACAGAGGGGTGGAGAAGCATTTGAGAGAATAAGGCGATGAGAGGAGGAGATGTCGGAGGGGACTCGGTGGACGTGAGTGGAGGGGGGGAGGCGTGATAGGCGGCGGCGGCGGGCTGTCTCGGCGTGCGGTGTCAGGTGGAAGAGAGAGGAGGAGTCGCACGAGAAGCGGCGGGACAGGTGAGCGCGTGAGAGGGGGGAGAGAGAGAGAGAGAGAGAGAGACGGTGGAGAGGGGCTGGGGGCGCGGTCGCGTGGGCGAAACAGAGGAAACAGGGGAGGCCGCGGCCGCCCTCCGTAGCGCATTCATCGTAGTATTGATATATATGCCATGCTAAAAAGCATAAGTAGCCCACCTGTTAGAGGCCGGGGATCGGGGAGGGACAACCTCATCCGCTTTACCCGGATTGGGTTGACTGATCTGACGCCTGAAGTTCTGTATGAACACTTCGGCCCGGCGGTTAACGCTGTCGTCATCCTTGGGATCCTGCGCCGGCTCCGGAGAAGCCTTGATGGGCGCACCTCCGGCGGTGCTGCTGGGCGGTGAGCCGGGAGTCATCTTGACGGGGACAAAGGAGGAGGCCTTGACGACGTTGATGCCCACGGGGGCGAACTTGTCGCAAAGGGTCTGTGGGTTCTTGCGCTTTGGGTTCCCTATTTATAGGCGGCGTGACGCGATGAGGGATGGCATAGAGTGACGTCCGCGGGGTATCAGATACTAATTGAAATGGATGTATGACCTCATATTTGAGCGATCCCATGCGAGCTAGCGAAATTATCAGTATATTAGCCATGGATAATTAACTTTTTCTCATCCATTGAAAGATGATTGTTATTTCATTAATTACAATAGTTATTGTATATCTGTATTTCTCGAAATACAATTGCTATATATATATAGCTGAAAGAAAACAAATATCTATCATTTTCATGACTGTTCATTTATATATTTTCCAATTTAAACCTTTCTACTGGGAGAGGTCTCGCGGAGCCTCTAGAAACATCTCACATTACGTAGCTCCTTGCTGCATTCTGTACCGACGCATGCTGGATATTGCGTCATGTTTCTTACGTAAGCGTGTGTGTCGTAAGGTAGACTTGTAAGCAAGCATTCAAGCAACAAGCGACAAGTGAGGCTCTGCGCCGCGGGTAAGCGAACAGCTCAAATTCTTCGACGCGTTGTATGTCCGCTACCAGCAGAAACTTTATTTTTTTGCTGGTATTCGGACGTTGCTTTTTGGGAGCAGTCTGGTCTAATTGAGAATAAGGCGAAGCAGATGGTGCATGAGACCTTCCATGGCCGCTGATAGCTTTTTCAAAAGGGAACCTCCTCTCCTATCGGCACAGCTATGTGCTTGTTTCTTTAAGTTCCAACCACTAACGCAAGTCGAAGACTTTTTCCTTCGTACGCTCTCGATGCATCCCAACCTTGAGGAGCAATTAACGAATAGTCTAAAGCAATCCAATCAAAAACCGCCCTTGAAAAGATCCCTCTAAGCGCGGATTTTGCCATGATGTCGCACATACAGGTGGCAGCAGCAACGCGCTCTTCTTCTTTCTTCAATTCTTCCTTCCAAAGTTTCAACCTGTCAATTAGAGTTCCCTACAGCAAAGCCTATGATTTAAAATCATGATGATCGAGCTTTAGAACAACTAAAACAGATTTATAGACACAACTAATCCCTCCACATAAATATTGAGCTAGCATGGGATGGACATTACTCTCTCATAATGTGCAAAAAGGTAAGATTTTAAAAGCTAAACTCTAATATTTTTTTTTTATTAGCACGAAACTTCTTCGAACTTTAACAATGAGCCCCATAAACCCAAAAGTCATATGAGCAAAAGAAAGTAATGTGAAAGCATTTATTGGATAAAAAAGTGATGCGAAGAAGTGGTCATACTTCTACTATGCTTTCAACGTGGCCGCTGCTGCGTGGAAGAACCTTGACGGTTTTTATTATTAGACTCTTTCCTCGTGATTCGCGCATTGCAGACTTCTATTATTGCTTCCTGATCTTGTTACTTGTTGAATGGACGACGTTTTCAGCTTGGGGACCATTACTTTGCCGCATTGCCGGGTATGAATGGGAATTGGACCTTGGGAGAAAGCAAAAGGTGGATTAGATAGCGTTGGGATCAAACAAAATAGACTTTATTCCTCTTTAGCGATATGCAGGCGACCATTTTTTTTTTTGCGCTGTATATATACAGCGGATGGTGAGAAACTATGATTTCTTTTAGATTGCTCATGTGTACCGAAAGATGGATAGGACATCTGATTAGGTTGCTTCATTTGTTGTCCATCACTTCGGAGATGACTCATGGACATCGTCTGAGATTGTACTCCCATTTTTATGTCTAGGGGTACAAATGGGTCGGGTCCTGAGTGACCCCGATCCGATCCGATTTTTTGTTTGGATCCTAATTTTGGATCCAAATCCGATCCGGTTGATGATCGGATCTGGATCAGGTCCGGATCTAAGTCGGATTGGATTCTGGTCCGAATCAGATTCACTTTTTTTTTGTGCTTTTGGGAAAAAGTTTGGACAAATCTAATTTGGTCATATCATATGAGGTGCTGGGTGACCCATGACTTGAAAGACTTGCAATTGATCTTGAGTCAAAACAGATGACCCATGACTTACTAAGTCGGTCTACAAGCCAAATTTCATATCACACTATTTTTTATCTATATGACTGATTGGAGGGAACTTGGTCTCCCAGCTCCACTCTCGCGAGGACAAAAAAAAACCAGACCTTCTTCCAAAATCCAATTCCATTGCAGAAAACTGCCACATGACCCATATTCAGTTCGGTGTTCCCTCACTTTCTCACTTCAAAAGTTAAAAAAAAACAAAAACCAAAAAAGAGAAGAAAAAAAAAAGCCATCTACCCGACCCATTTGCAGCCTTATTTATGCCATGTATTGTATCTTGACTTAGTTGATTGTTAAGTTAAACGACCGTTTTACCAAAAAAAAAAAAGAGGAATAGGTGATTTCCGTATAACATTAGAGCCGGAATATGCTGAGAGTTGGTTTCATTAGGATGTATCAAAAATTAATATTTTTTTAGAATTTTTTATCTTAAAAAATAATTGTATAAAAAAATAAATTTTACCATGTTTGGTTAGTAGAAAAATTACCAAAAAAATAGCATCGGAAAAAAATATTGTATAAGGTTGGAAGTAATTTTATAAAAAAATATTGTCAAACACGCAACAATATTATTAAATAAATAATTTAGTTAATATCTTTTTTTTTCTAAATTTATTTGTCAACTATTTATGACCCACTTACATAAACACCACTAATATTAGCTATTTTAAATATTAAAATATAGTTACATATTTAACAAATATTTTTCAAGTTAATTATATATATTAAAAATATATTTTTATTATAAATAAATTTCAGTATGTTTTGGTATATAAACAAATACATTAATTATTAATAAATCTTATATTAGATATATTGATAACAAGTAAAAATTTATTAATAATTAGTTTTCTTATTAATTGATCTATTAATATATTAAATATGTTATTATTAATAAATATCATTAATCAATATATTAATATAATATAAATGAGGGTATTTTCATCAAAAATGATATTTTTATATTACCACTATTTGGTAATTGAGCGTGGGAAAACAAATACCATTTTTTTCTTTTGCTAAGACGAGTGGATCATACCTGACGAGCACGGATACACCTAATAAAATTAAAAAATAAAATACCTTGGAGTGTCAGAAGCAACTCTCCATCTCTAGCCTACAGGGTACTATCGGAGTGACTGGCTACATGAGCAGCTATCCAGTCTGCAGCCCCATTAGCTTCATGGAATACATGCTTAGTCTGGAAGGCTCCTCTAGCCCCCATCATTGTCCAGATATTTCGGAGCAAAGGGTAGACGCAACAATTACCCCGTAGGCCCTCCAAATACCATCCTTCCGTGGTATTTGTTTTACTTTCTTTTTTAGAAAATAGATATGAGACTTGTCATTTATTTGACAATCTCTTATCTACTTTTAGAACTAAATATGGTTATCTGATATAGAATTTATTTCTTCATGCTGGATTTTTTTCCAATCAAACGGCCGGCCTTGAGATCACGAGCGTAGCTTGTAATACTTCCATTGAGCTCTTGGATAAAAATACTAAGATAGCATCTCCTTCGGATATGCTTTTATATGTCTCGCACTCCTATTACAAAAGAATCAGGGCCTACTAACATGTATTGATGAAAGAAGGCGGAGAATCTAAACAACCGGCTTTTACAAATCAATTCATAAACACGCTAACCAGCAAGGTTAGAATTTGGAAGCATTTAGCATGAGAGTAGTAACACAATAAAAGCTTTCCTATAAGCAGACAACATCTTGGTTGCTAGTGATAATTAGACATCATATATAGATAGATGTATCGCTCTACCCATCAGGGACCAACCATTTCAATCTTAATCCTACTCGTCGATGGTGTAGAAGAAGGACTCCATCAAGATGTTTCTGATCAATCTGGAGAAGTTTTACAACACTATCTTTGCCCGCAAAGATAGCTATGAATCCTCTACTTTAGCTCCCACGTAACATATTATTCCATATTATTAACTTTACAACCCACCAAGGTGATAGATAGAGATATCTCCCTGGTCACGCTATCCAATCTGCTAAAAATATAATATTTGAGAAGAGGATAGCTAAAAATACCAGTGATTTTCTTGATAATAATATTTAAAATCAATTTCTGTTTCTCTATTACTAATTCACATTTTGCTTAGGGCTAAAGTGATGATGAATCGTCTATTAATTTGTCTTCAATTACCTGCATCAAAATCATGACATGGTTACCTCTAGTGCCGCCTCTTTCGATCAAACTTGATATATTAAAGAAAAAAATAGTGAGCCATGAGTTATTTAGAAATTATAAATCCGAGCTTAAACCAAATGAAACAACGAACCATGTACGGTTCCATAAGTGAGCTCTTTTTTTCGTTTCTTCTTCTGGGGTGGCCGCTCCTACTTCTGTCACAGGCCAAAATTATTAAATTGGGCCACGGAGGTTGGACATTCGGCTCAACGGTGCCAAATGTTTAATGGGCTGGCCCAGCCACTGAAAAAGAGTACTGGTGACACAGCATATCAAGGAAGGAATCCCCTCCGAGCCCGAGATATTTTCTCGGTGGCGTACGAAGGGAAAGATAGAAGCCCCTGCCCTCGGACTCGGAGAGAGGGAGATGGAGAGCCGCAGCACCGCGGAGGAGACGGCTCTGGTGGAGACGTTCATCAGCGTCACCTCCGCCACGCCGGAGGAAGCGCGCTTCTTCCTGGAGAGCCACAACTGGCTCGTCGATTCCGCCATCCACTCCTTCTATGACACCTCCCCTTCCTCCCCCTTCGATCCCCACCCCGCCCAACCCCCCGCCGGTGACGGAGACGGCGCCGACGGAGAGGATGACGACGATGAGGATTATGCGCCGGAGAACGACGTTCCGCCGCCGGTCGCCGTTCCGGTCGTCCGGTCCAGGGGGTCGCGGGGGGAAAAGAGGCCGGCGGCGAAGGCCTCCGGGGCCCGCTCGTCCATCCGCACCCTCGCGGATCTTAACCGGCGGTCTAGTCCCGGATCTGACAGCGATTCGGATGGGCCTCAGGAGTACTATACTGGAGGCGAGAAAAGGTCATGATCGATCAAAATTTTCAGCTGATTTTTTTTCTTCTCTTTAATAGACTCGCATATGATTGAGATTTTCATGGTCGTTTATAAAATTAGATTTATTTCCAATCGGGTAGCTGTTCTCCTTGCCCTCTCTTCCGATTAACAAGTGATCTTTATTGACTTCCGATAAAAAAAATGATCTTTATTGATCCGGATTGGTGTTTTTCCTGTGAAAAAGTTGATCTTTGTTGATTTTGACTTATACATGAGAGTAAGAGACGATGGAAGAGGAATTATTTGAAGATTGAAACGATAGTGGGCTGTTTGTTGTTGTATAGGGTTTTGTTGGATTCTTCGTCCCTGGGACCTAGGATGAGGATACTGGCTGCCAGTCCCATTCTCTTTTTTTAGTTTTCTGCCCTTTGCTTGGATCGGTGGTATTTGCTCCAAGATCCTTGGCATACTTCAATGGGTCTTTTGGTTCATTTATTAATACGTTCTTTTTGGTAAAAATGTAATTCCTGTGCAGTGGAATGCTTGTTCAAGATCCTTCGAAAGGTGATCATGATGTGGATACAATATTTGAGCAAGCTAGGCGGATGGGAGCTGTGCAGGGGCCTTTTGAGCCTCAACCGTCTTCAAGCTCAAGAAGTTTTACTGGGACAGGTAGACTACTATCAGGTGACACAGTACCATCTGCTCCTCAACAGCCTCAGAATGTCGTTCATACTATCTATTTCTGGACCAATGGGTTTACTGTAAATGATGGTCCACTGAGGAGATTTGATGATCCTGAGAATGCATCCTTTCTAGAGGTACTGTCATTATTTCTATTATATGATGGTAACAAAATATTGGCATGTTCCTCGTCCATTGTTCGTGTTCCTAGAGTAAATGCTGCGCATTAACTTGCCTTTTAGCTTATATATTGTTTCTATTAACTCACAAACCGTTTCATTGCTCTATTTGTCAGTGCTAACTGTTGTTGCTTGCTGACTGTTCTAATTATAATAATGAACTCGTGATTAGATTATGCTTATACTTACCTTACCAAATATCTTCTTTTATTTTTCATCATTTTAGTTTGCAGCTCATTGCGTCTTGTGTTTGTGTATATGTTACTTGTTGTGTAAAGTTCATGATGTACCCACCCTGATCATATTTAACAGAATTTAGTTGGTGCAATATTATAGTTTCATGGTTGTTAATATTTCAAATTCGAATTACCTTCTAATAAATTACATAAATGACCAGTAATATAACACATCAGGTTGTTGGGATGAAACTAATACCTTTTGTATGAATTCCTGTTCTAGTTCCTTAGTAGATTTATATGCAAAATAGTAAGGATAACAAGCTCCGCAGGATCTCTATAGGAAGGATTAGTTAAGAAGAAGAAGTGAGTGGGGTGTAGAATGATGGAGAATCAATTCAGATTAGATTATTCTGTTAAATAAAGTGTAGAAGTGGGTTAAATAAAGAGGTCTTAGATGTATTTTGAACAATTATAGAGAGCAAGGCTAGGCATAACAAATCCCGGATAGTATGTGGACAAGAGAACTTATCATAAACTTGCACTTTGGAGTATGTAGCCTTATAACAGAAGGGTAGGAGAGGATCCCTAAATTTGATTCAGAATAGATGCATTAAGTCTTTGTTGGATGAGGACTTAGCTTTTTAGCACACCCATGATCATGATCTACAACTTCCAAATTAGCTAGAAATAAAAATTCATGCATTTTTTAAGATCGTTTACCCGTACATTGAATCTATAAAAATGAAAAAATTTAGTGGTATGATACTGTGTTTCGGTTTGATCTATAGTCTAGGTGTGTCTAGATGAGGTGAAATTTGGTTCATATATGCGTTAAAATATTTAGATTGAGAAATGCTTTGAATTTGCAAATTACATATTCTCTGATATACTTTTGTACACAGGCTATATTGCCACCATTCATTTCGTACTTGCTTGATGCATAGACAGCCTCCAAAAGTACTTCTTAGCCTCTGGACATTTTATACATTGCAGATCATGATCAATGGTGTGGATTTTTATTTGAGATCCATCATTGGTTTTCATTTGGAAGCATATTGGGGTCAAAAGCATCAAAAGCATCGTGTGTTTGTGTGTATGAAATGTTGAGTTTTAACATAATATTTGACTTGTGATGTGCTTATGTTTGAGTGTAATGGTCTGCATCCTTGAAAACAATTGACAACAAATGAATGCCCTACATGGAGAATGATACATCATCTCTTACCAAAAAATGATATATCAAATTCTCTCTCGTTTTTCTTGGTGGAGGATTCGACTGGCACTTTGAATTTGATTTTTTTTTAATAGATTAAGAACCTGTCTGCTTGTATCAGCAAGGTTTTAATTATCAATTTTGTGGTTGAGCTGTGACCAAGTTCTAGGATTAGAGGCTAACAACATTTGTTGGTCATTGATCACCTACCAGTAACCACTTCTATTTACATAAGTTGTGTTTTTTTTTTCTTTTGGTTAGAAACATGTGTCAACTGGATTCTAGGCTAGCACTTCTCCATTTTGGCTCTTCTTTTTAGAGATTGGCTAAGAAATCTATATTGCTAAGCACTAGAATTGAACTGGGAAGGAGAAATCTTTGACAATCTTGAGGAGAATGCCAATGCTTTTCACAGACGAAGATGGACGAGAGAAGTTTTGTCACCAAAGACAAGACGAGTGGAAAAACCCTAACTTCTAGTTTTAATAGTTGGTAGGACAGCAAGGCTCGGAATGAAGAGCTTTCAGTCCATGGTTCACGTAATTTTTCTGCACGTTCCACTTCCGTGCCGGAGGAAATGGGATTCGAACCCATGATACAATCTTCTTGTATGTCGATTTAGCAAACCAATGCCTTAAGCCACTCAGCCATATCTCCAAGTTGATGATCAGAATTGGATGTGCTGAAGACAGATAGATCTTAGGGAATTTCAATTATTAGTTATTCAGTAGGATCTTTTGCTGAAAACAGATAATTTGATTACTAAACCCAAAATGGGTTTTCAAGATTTACTAGACAAGAAACTGTGGAGATACAACTCACTAACTCAGATGTACAGATGGAAAAAACAAAATCAACTTTTTTATAGCACTTGCTCTAGATGCTTTTATTGATGAGGCTGGTCAAATCAAATCTGAAGGGAATAGGCATTTGTGAACAATTCACATAATTTGCTGACAAACTTAGCACTTGATTGTCATTAAGGGTTGTGATGTTGTATTAAATGTTGGTTCCGTTGGGTGCTTGTTGTGAATGACATGGAGATGCTGCGGTTGTTGAGATGTGAATAGGATGGCCCTTGGATCTTACTGCACCCCCCCGCCCCCCCAACCCGCTGCCCAAAGTTGAAATTGATGGAAACCAATTCTGAAGGAAATAGGCAAATGATTTGCAATATTTGTTCACAACCTTAGTGATCGTTATTAAGACCATTTATTTTGATGTGTTGAGAGTTGGTCCTGTAGGATGCAGGTTGTTGTTGACATTTGAAATCCTGCTGTTCAGATGTAAATAGGAAAATCTCTTGGCTCCTATTGCCCTCCTTTGTTGGTCCTCAAAAGTTCTTGTCTTGATGTATGGATGGGTTTTCCAAATTAAATCATTTCGTTTGTGTATAATATTTGTAATATTAAATTGAAGATTACTTGCTGCTACACTTGGGAAGGGTAGGGATAGTTAACTTTAATAAATGTTTTTTGGAAATGACTATCAAATTACAACAAGTTCCTTCTTGCCCTCAAATGTCTTATAACCTAATGTTAGATTTGATTGCAGAAGCGGTTTTGAAATGGATTATTCTGAACTATATGCCCAATGTTATTCAGGGTTTGCATTTTGTTTAGCATTCATGTAGACAGGATTTTGTTTAAGTCTTCTAATTGTCAATAATAGTTTGTAGAGAACTTTCTGCTACTTGGGCACCTATACGGGCCCTAAATGGAGAACCAAGTTCAGATATCCTTTTATTTGTTGACGAGGCTCTCACTTAAATCCTTCTGAAGGATAGTAAAGTGGGATTACTTTCTAAATTGACTCTCTCTCTCTCTCTCTCTCTCTCTAAATTGACTCAATTTAAAAGTTAAAGGGGCTAATTGAAATGTTTTAAAGGAAAGGGGGGCGTGCCTATGTAAATGGCTGAAAGTTAAGTGAGTGTAATCTTCCCTTTTTTTAATTAAAAGGGGGTAACTATAACCACTATTTAAGGCAATCAGTTCTTTGTGCCATATCAAGATACATAAAATGTGCAACATCAACAGGAAACATACGTGTCCAATTCACATTAGCAGCTCTCTTTCTTCCTCTGTTGCTAACAATCAGCAACAGTATTCGCTTCTCTGTAGTTATGTGATCTTTTATTCTTCAAAATGCTGTAGAAGTTGAATAGTATCCAAAATAAAAGGGCATATCCTTCAGGGAACCGCCACACCCTTACTCAAAATAGAGATAAAGGTGAGTGACTTTCTTTCAATTGCAACTCTAGTAAAACACATATTTACAGCTATTTGCAGCACCTCCCTTGTAGACCAGGCATCTGTGTGCAACGAATTAATGGCCAAAAAAAACCTCGTGTCTGATAAAACTTTTAGAATTTCTGAAAACAAAATCAGAATTAGAAGAGTTTCTAGGCAAGTTAAACTTAATCCTAATTGATTTCATCAATTCTTCTTAGTAATTTTCTGAGTAGTGCCATCTTTTTACTCTTCTGTGGCAGTAGTTTCCTAATGGCCTTTCTGTTTTTCTTTTTCTCTTTTCTTTATTATTTTTTTAAATTATTTTTTGGCTTTAAGGCCAGTCCTATCTTTCATGATTTGTTATGACCAGATCCTGTTGCGTCTGTTTCTTATGAAGGGTCTGTACCTATTCTTCTGATGGGATCCGGTGCATGAATGCTGGTATGGTTGCACCCGGTCGGTGCCTATTATTTTTGCTTATTAAAGAATTGAAATGAAAATGGAAAATTGATTAGCATCAAGGGAAAAGAATGAACTTTGAATGCTTTATAATACCATATTTTGTGGCACAGAAAATTCGATGTGATGAAGTAATTTGCTAGGTTAGCCATGGAGAGGTCTGAGAGTGGTAATTCTGGCTTATTCTTAATAGCAAGATGCTTCACCGATCAAAGGCTATCATTTGTTATCTTTGATATTATTGAACATATTGGCTATCATACTATCATGTTGGTTTCAAGACCCTCTATCTGAAATCTGAAGTTGATCTTTGATAGGGCCATATGGCAAAGATGTACACATTATATAAAGTCCAAATATCTGTGTAAAAGCTTGCTTATTATGGTTAATCTGATATCCGTTCTAATAATGTCAACAACTTCCGATTGTTTTGTTGTTGTTAGACTTGTTCAATGGGTAGGCTAGGTTGGGCTTGGGCCGGGCTTATCCAAATGTATAAACAAAATTAGTTAGATCCGAGCCCGGCGCGGTCCGGCCCAGCCTTTAGGCCTACTTTATAGTCCCGAGCCTGGTACTTGGGCTTTGGGCTTTTGGATCGGGCCATGGGCTTCCTAGATCTTTCTTTTTCAATTGAAAATATATATAAAAGAACTTGCAAAGATTAAATATTTGAGATGGATTGGTAAGGCCTGTGAACTTGTGTTTATGGTTGTTCATAAGGAGTGTTGGTGCATGGAAGAGAGCTGCTAATATCTTTTTTAGTAACCAAAATTGGATTGCTAAGACATAAGTATATATTATATATTATATAAGATGTGGGCCGGGCCAGACTTGGGCCAGGCTGAACTAAACCTAAAGCTGATGCGTTTAACAAGTAGGCTTATATTTCAAGCCCAGCATGGTCTCCCGGGCTCAAAATCCAAGCTCAGCCCCATCTGAAATGCTTTATGCTTGGGCAGGCTAAGTGGGCCGTCCAGCCCGTAAACAAGTCTAATTGTGCACTGTCCATTGCAGTTGCAACTATTCCAACAATCAGCTTGTTTACCTTTGGCAAAATGTGGTGGCAAGAAAAGTCATGTCTGTTAGTTGCATGTTGTCCTTCCTTATTTTTCTAAATTGCTAAAGGAGTTTCTTTGAAAAATCCACTGTGTTATTGTCCGGTATGGAGGCACTAAAACACGAACTATTTCATTCCTTGAATAAGAACCTGTTGTGTTTCATTTCTATCACCTTAAATCTAAACCTCAGATATTGCAACCTATATTGTTTTCTTTTGTGCAGAGCATCAGGAAGTCTGAATGCCCTAAAGAGCTTGAACCAGCAGATAGGAGGACAACTGTTCATGTCAATCTTGCAAGGAGGGAAGAAAAGTATCCTGTGGGTCCCCCCTACCAACTTAAACTTTGATCACCACTATTCTGTCACCGCCAGTGGTATCTCAAGTTATAATCTTCATTTGCTATTGGCAGGAACCTGTGAGACGTCTTGCTCCATTTCAAGGTGTAGGAAGAACTATAGGCAGTGTATCTTCGGATAATTCAGTCTCTGAGTCTGCAGTTGCTGCTCCTACCTCCAGTACTGTTCCTTCCCCATCTGCTGGCCTTTCAGTTGACGCTTCTTTGCCATCTACCTCTATTCAGCTAAGGTTGGTAGATGGCACTCGTATGGTTGCACGTTTCAATACTCACCATACAATAGGTGATATTCGGGCATTCATTGATGCATCAAGACCTGGAGCAGCAAGAAACTACCAGCTGCAGACCGTTGGTTTTCCACCCAAGCAGCTTACTGATGATACCAAGACAATTGAGGAAGCAGGGCTCGCCAATTCAGTTGTCATTCAGAAATTCTAACTCTATGCACTAGGCTGCATTGGTCATGGACTGAGGACAATTTTTGCAAATTGTCTTCAAACCATCGCATGCTCTCTAGAATTGTTGGACTTGATAGAGTGAAGGATATAAACTTCTTTGTTCCTTTCAGATTGGTCGTGCCAAGATAAATACTTTCATGTGTTAGCACCTGTAAACTTGGTTATTTTTTAATATCGGGAAATTTATGCATTCACCAAGATGCCCGTGGATTGTGTATCCCATTGCCTATTTGGTCCAGCTCATGTTTGGTTCTAGCTGAATTGATTGTTGGATGCAGGTTGCTCTTCTATATGGAAAGGATAACTAATGTTGGTTGCGAGCATGCTCAAGACACAACAGGAACCCCCTTTAACGGGCGTTTTTGCTTGTATGTTTTCCTGAACTTGAATTTGCACGCACACCTCTGAAAATTTCCTTTCTGCAGTTGTTCTGTGATCTATAAATGCTACATTTTGGCTGTTTAGCTGTTTATAATTTAAATACCTATCCAAATTTATGTAAATTCCCTTATAGATTGCATGACTATCAAATTCAAACAGGAATACTGGGAATTTTGTTGGCTCGGTTATGAATTATAACACGGTTAAAAGTGTTGCTGGATGAACTTTGATGGTAAGGGTATCGATGTGTAAAGAGCTCTTGTATATATGGTATCATTGATAGCTATATGGTAAAGGAATACGCTCTACACGTATGTATATGCTAAAGAACCCCCCCATAAGCCAGGTAAGCACAAGCTCTCGGCTCCTGTGGTTGGGCCAAGCTCAAGCTTAGCTGAATGAGCTCCCAAATGTGCGCTGGATGTTCACAAGTGACTCGTTTGGAGACTGTCAAAGGGAATTGGCGGAGCCTGAAATCCTATTAGCTTTTCATCCATATAGAAGGGCCAGGCTTGAACATATAATAGCTTGAAACATTACGATCATTAGACTGAGATCTGATGGTTAGATGTTTGTTTATAGCTGATAAAAATGTCTCTAATATATGCATTGCTAGTCGCATATTTTGAACTCAATCAAAGCTGCACATGAAAATGCTTTCTTCTTCTTTAAAGGAGCAAGGGGGTTGAACCCCAAAAGGAAATTAAGAAGGAAAATAAAAAAAACATCTATTGGAAACCTGAAATAAAGACATGAGAGATGGATATGCACTGGACCAAGTGCAGCAGTGAGATGGGCACAATCAAGGTTGTTTCTTTCTCTAGAGAGGGGTGAAATTCTTGTTGTGGGAAACGAATCCAAAATTCCCCAAGAGTTGTGCAGATATTTATATCATCATTTATATATCATCATTGTCAGCATCACTATCATCATCACTCTAGAGTTTTTAAAAAGTAAAAAATAAATTCGCTAAAGACAATTTAGAATTGGAAGACTCCAAACGTCCGTTCTCGTGTGCTAGTTTCCGGGGTATATCACTGCTTGCAAGGGGGTACGATGTAACCAAAATTTTGGATAGGCTACATGTGAGATGCAACTGGAGATAATAAGCTTAAAGACTTGTCATGTAAAAGTATTACCATTAAAAAAAAAATCTATAATAATAATAATAAATAATAATATTAATTATTTTTTGGTGGAGGAACTTATTTTTGCTCATCAAATGTCTTTCATTTGATTTTTCGGAAACTTATGTTTTGTAGTTGTCTTAACCTTTATATCTTCATGATGATGATGGACCTCCTCGAGTGGTAACATTTTTTTTTTGGTCGAACCTTGAGTGAAATCATTATCACAATAAGCTAAAATCTCATTTTAAATCATAAGTTAAAATATGTGAATAAGATAAGGTCTGTAGAGTCTCTCTATTTCATCTTAATCATAGTTGTCTCTTTCAAACACCAATTTCGTCTTTGCACGTAAATTTGAGCACGCCCAGGCGTAAAGGTGTACAGAAGAGATGCCATCGACAGTTTCAACCGAGAGGAGCCATCAGAAGCTATCTAAATACCCAAAAAGACTTGGTAAAGACTCGGGTCTTTACCAACTCAACAACAACATATCAATTTTCTCTAGATTTTTGCAGCAGATGAGGCTTCCACGCCTCTTCTATATAACATTGGTTGATGCAACTCTTCATCAGTGGGGATCATGTAGCTCTCCAATCTATGCGATTCTCTGTTTAGGCAATCATTATTTATTGTAATCCCCATCAATCATTGCTTGTAGTTTGTAGTTCGTTCATACCTTAGCACTCCAGATTTGTTCATTCAGCAAATCTATTGGCTTTTTCTTGAGTTCTTAGTTACTCTTTGAGACTACTTCATTTTATCACAATTAATCTCTTACTTAATTGATGCTAAAATTTTAAATACATAATTACATTTATAGATAAGACCTAGGTATTAGGTGAGATTTATATGATAGGTGCAATTTAATAAAATAGTCCTTAGAAATAAACTAGCGGTTTTTCAGTACACTTTAAGAGGTGCACGCGCTTGCCCAAGCTTCAGCGTAAGGTAAACTATCATATGCCATGTAGTTATCATGGAGGTTAATTCAATATTATAATGGAAAAAACTAGTATTTTCAAGAAACCAGATGCATTAATTTATTGCATACATTAGGAGAAGCCATCATGTTAATGGTTTGGCGGAAAACATAAAAGAATGCCCTACTTAGTAATTTTTTGAAGTACCGTATCATGGAAGTGGGGTAGAGAAGGTGTGTGTATATATATATATATTCTCAATATCAAGATTAAGTAGTTATCATTTAGGATATGTTTGGATAATTGGACTGAAAATCATATAAAATTCATGAATTGGGCCGGTATAACCAGCAAAATTATAGAATTATTGGTTGGGTTAAATGTATATTCATAAATTCCTAGAATACATTTAGAGTCGGCCAGTCTAAATTTCATAGGAAGAAAAAAAAAATCTTGACAAATCTTTTTTTTTCATAATATCTCTTCGAATTTAAAGAGTGGAATAACATGAACGAAGATTTGAGCTTATTCTAAAGCTACTTTTCATAGTATCTCTTAAATTATTTTACAAAATAATATGCTTTCATTGGTAGCCTTAGCCTTGGTCATGCATCAATCACTAAGATCATGTCCATATTTTCTGTTTGAAATAAAAGATACGCATCTATGTTAAAGCATTGAGAGAGAAATAAAATTAATGTATTAATTAAAAATAATAATACATCTTTGGGGTTTTAAATAATGTACTGCATTGGTATGAAGGAACTTCACGAAGGAACTCCTAGACATTTTTTTTTTCTAACTCTTCATATTGCAAATGATCTTTAACATCTCTAACTAAAAGAGATCATGGTATTAATGAAGTTCTCATAAGTAGATGGTAGTGAGCACAATAATATTAGGGCCTGCTCTTTTTCATCAATTGGAATACTAATATTTCTAAATCTAAAATAGCTTTATTGAATTCATCTATATGATCTTTTACGGACTTACCGTCTTTTATGTGCAAATGGTAGAGCCAATGCTTTAAGTATAACCTGTTTGTTAGTAGCTTAATTATATGTCTACTCTCCAATTGTAACCATAGTCCGACTGTTGTCTTTTCTTTAATGACTTTTTTGAGCCTCTCGTCTGCTAAATATAATTGAATTGTGCTATGTGCCTTTGCCAGCAATTTTTTTTTTGTCTCCCAGACATCCTATCCAGTAATTTCTCTGTCTTTCAATGCCTTCCACAGTCTTTGTTGTATCAAAAGGGCTCGCATTTTAATCTATCAAATGTTGAAATTATTCACATCATTGAACTTCTTGATCTCGAATTTTGCAGTCGTCATTGTGAAACTTTAATCGAAAAGACCAAGGCTATGATACCGCTTATTGCTACAAGTTGGGAGAATAATGAAACAAGAATAAAAAAGAAAAAAGAACAAGAGAAAAGCAAGTGCATAGAATACTTATATGGCCTATATTCATAGGCAGAGATTATGCAAAAGTTTTACTAGAAAGAAAAAGAAATTGAAAATTATAGAGTACAAGATTACCTTACAAACTCTAGCTTTCCGGTACACCGGATCTCTGGGATACCGAATTGCACTATTCTTTTGGGGTTACAAGAGATATATATAATAGAATAAATCAATTTAAACTCAAACTTATATTTCTACAATAATCAAGTTAGGTCAATATATAATTGGCATCCTAAGTTGATGTGGACTTGAACTGGAATCCAAAATTGACCTTCTAGAACTCATGCGAACTCGATCTTTTAGAACTTATAAACTTAAGATATACTCAACAATTAACTATAATATTATAACAAAATAATAATATATAATAATAATAAAAATATATCATGGGGTACTTTTATTGAATTAAAAATTCTATTTTTGGATCATACAACCAATTTTGAAGAGAAATTCGATATAAGAAATTTAAGTTTGAATTTTCTTCCAAGAAAAGTATTAGTGAAAATATTGAACATTACTTATGTTATAGTGGACCGTACGGGGAGCGGCTGAGTCCATTTTAATGTTAGAAAACATGCACCGTTATTCAGTATTGGAATATTTCAAAATTTCAATTCTGCCCTTCTTTGTCTTTTGCCTTTTGTCAAGTGTACTTTCTTTAGTCCCACATTGGAAAGAGATAAAACTTAAAAGGTCTTTATGTAGTATTCAACCTTTTAACTTGGTGAAGCAAAGAAAGTAAGTAGCCTACGCGCGCACGAGCCCAATGGAGGTCCAAGCCAAAATTGGCGAATCCGATCCGGAAATGTTTAACCGGGCACGTCGCGCTCGATCATCGCGCGTAGGGGGGACCCCCCGCATGGGTGTGGGCTTGAGTCTGGTTTCTTCTGTTTTCTGTGTTCCCGAGAGGATACTCTCCTCTGTTCTGTCTTTCCGAGAGCGTGGTTCTGGGCTGTTCGACAGAATCACTGCATCTACCTTGGAGTGATCCAGTTGTTGTATCCTGGAGGATAGGCCGCCATTACCTGCTATACCGAGATTCATTCTCCGAGGGGCGCGATCTATTCTTAAGGACAGTGAAATCACGCCTCCACTGATAAGTTTTTCCTTCTTTTCATCTATCATTTTAACAACATTCAGTACCTTGCATTTATCAAATAAGGAATTATCCCAGCACTACTTCTTATGAAGTTATAAACACAAAATGCCATGCAAAACGAAAAGAAATCCGAGTACTTGATCGTCACTTGTTTACCATCCTCCATGCAAAGCCACCTTCCCCCCTTTTGCTTTATTTGACTCTGGTCATGAAGTGATTTAGAGGTTAACCCCAATATAAACTTTCTGCTTCATTTGATGCTGGTCATGAAGTGGTACGAGGCTCCTTCGTTTCCCTCACAATGCCTATGCATCACATGCATCCAATCATTCCTTTGTCTACATCACATTAGATATGCATCGCATGCATGCATGTATTCAGTTATAATTTACAGTGCATGTACATGCAACCCAAGCATTTGCATGCACAAGCAAGAAGTGCCCAACCCTATGCGCATCTCCTGTAGCATGTAACTGATGTCTATAATAAATGTATTAATCGCCACTTGATTCTCTGCCTTGCAGTATATGTACGTGCGTACGGTTCATGTGGATTCTCAGTCATAAAACTAATCCATCATGTCTGAGTTTTAAAGCAGGACTCTTTAAAAGGAATACCACTACATTAAGAAATGAAATAAAATGCGTTTTAGTACGTGCATTTTAGTAATGAAGTCTTAAAGTTCCGAAGAGAGATCCAACCGAGACCGAGTTTCTCTCTTCCCAAAATTCTCGCGGTCAGCAAGGGGAGCAACCCTCAACATTCCAAAGCAGGCGCTGCTTTCTTTCATCCCGTCCCTGGATTCCCGCAGCCTTCTGCCAAGCGATGCAGCGCCAAGCTCCCCAAAGCTCCACTCACGACGCATTACAAAATTCCAACACGGCGGAATGAGATTGAATGAACTCTTCTTGCGCACTCTTCAACGATTCCCCATGCATGGTGTTGGTTGCCATGCGAGCCAGCAGCAGAAGGTAAAGGCTTACGTGTTGCACTCTGCCGATGCTCCGCCTTCAGGATGTCTGATATTTTATCCCAAGCAAGCTCGCAATGTGCTGGCTGTATTTCTCTCAGAATAAAATAAAGGTCAGCTGTCTCATCAATTATAAAAGGCCTGCTCATGGACTGCTGCAAGAATGGATGTGTGAATGACTTCAGGACAACGTACAACTGGACCGCTCTCCCTCTCTCTGCTCTTGGGTCTGAGGCTTTGAGCTAAAACCCTCTTAACATCCATCAATCAAGGTCACTCCAAAGAGCAGGAGCAGGAGCGGGAGCAGGTGAAAAGTGCATCTTCTCTCTCTTATCTGCAGGGAATACGTGAAGAACAAAAAGATATCGAATACGTAGAGGCTTCAGCTAGATTATAAGTAGCAAAAGACCACGCAATCGCCCGGCAGGAGAGGGGGGCTTATGAGCGTTGCTGAACTCATGCATGTACTTGGTGCTTAACTAGGGAAGGATAATCTTCCGCAGTCGAAAAGATTCACTAACCCCCCCTCTTTCTTTATTTATTTATTTATTTATTTATTTAAAGTTGAATCCAGGTCCTTTCATTTCTCCGCCACTTCCTTGCGCGTCACGGTTGAATCTTATTATAGGATGCGTTAAAGACCACTTGTGGTTAGCTCTTTATCTTTTGATATCTGAAAAATATCTGTGAGGAGAGGGGGCTCGGCTACGGCTACTGCTCCATGTGAACACACAGGATTCCTCCTCTTGTCTACAGTGGTGACACGTCTTCGGACTATGCTTAGGGCTGAAAGCGAACTATATCCGTTTAGATCTATTTTTATATCTAATTCAGATTAGATTTGAATCTAGATAGTTCACTCAAAAATCTTCTAGATATGGATGCGGTTATACCTAATTTTTTCGGAACCAAATAACCATATAACAAAGGTACATGAGAAAAAGAAATTTAAGTTAAATTTAATCAGAAAACTAATTAAGTGATCAATCAAATTTAAACTAAAAGGAATCCAAATATTGGATAGTTATCACTTAAAATAACAACTTGAATACGTGATATCCGATTCGAATAAAATCCATCGAATCATTCTATATGCCTGGAAGGCTCCAAACTCTTATTCGCCAGTTTTGTTCTCCTTTTTTTTTTCATCACCTTTAAGCAATTAAGATTTCGAAGATTTTGTGAACTTCTTAGTTTTCTTCTGGCGATTGTAAATTTGCAACAACCGTGAGACGTCTTGGAGGGGCTATAGAATCGGTCTACTTCGGTGACGAATAATTTTGAGCGGTATATCCTTTATAAAATTGTAGGTTTTTATTATTGATAAAGGCTTATCAAAACAATATTTTGTAATCGAATCTTTCTTTCATGATCATGTCTTTATTGCTATTTTTTATCATTAAATTTTGCTCAAATTCGATTAATATATATAAAAAAGTATTCGATTTATATCCATATCCATATAACAAAATGGATATATTTAATATTCGATTCGTATCGATATCTACTTAACAGGAATTTTTGGTCCCTTGGGACTATTATTTACGGAACGAGTAACAAATTGTTGATACAATTCTACTTTGACCCTCCGAACTTTCAGACATTGGCAAATCACCCTCAACTTTAAAAATTTCAAACACCATCAACAGCACATACCAAATCACATTATCACCATATTAGAGGAAAATAAATTAGGTCGGGTGAAATCCAAGCACCCTACCCACCAAGGAGCTCGATGATGACCATCGGTGAGATCTTTCATCTAGCGAAAATCTGATGACCCTCGACTCTCTCAGTCTAGATTTTAGGCTTGCCGCAGACTTTAGCGACTATCCATGACATTGTTGAGCTAGGTAAATTTGCATAAATTTGCTATTCTTCCTTTGTAAAGCATTTTTTGTGGTTAACCTACTTTTTTTTTTTGTGGTTTGTTAAGCTACATTTGTGCTAGATTTAAGAATGTTGATGCTAGATTTAGGGTGTTCTGGCGCCGGATTTAAGATCTCTCATCACCGATTTATAGGTGTCTTGGTACCAGATCTACTAAATATTTGCACTTCATTTCCGGATTTGAGTTGGCTTAGTGTGGCTGCAACAACCCAAAGCACTTAGAGAGTACTCAATTTAGCATGGCTCAGTGAGGTAAAATTCTTTTCGCAAACCAAATGAGTTCTAAGTGCCGACATAATGACATCAAATACCCACTATAAACCAAGAGTACTTAATTTAGGATTGGATCGTAATGGGTATGATGTCCAAACCAATTTCTAACTAGCTCGTATTAGGCCCTGACATAGGTCAATATTTTTTTTTTATTTTTAAAATTAACTAGAATTAGAAAACCTAAACTAACGACAAGTTCAAAAACAACTAGAAGTTCGAAAGAATTAAACAAAAATTTGAGTACTATTTAATAAGAAGATGATCTGATACCAAATCTGATGCACGCAAGCCAAGCAAACCTATACTTGAATATGGGATCCACAAAAGCAAGCCCGAAGATGGAATAACTAATGATCTCATGGCATCTTCATGAGAGTTTTCAATCTCTCACTTCCGATGCTCTCTGAGGAATGCTCGAAGCTTTCAGTATTCATGGGATCATGGTCTCAAACAATAGTAAGTATAAAATCACTCTAAGCCTGGAATTGAAGAAAGATTCCAAGATGTCTATAAAGGTGATCGATCCGTTTTCAAACTGGTGAAAACAAATGATGTTGTTGAAAGAAATACCGGAGGAGACATCGGAGCTCTAGCTTGCTTCGATATTACCTCTCTTCTTCTCTCTCTCTCAGCCTTATTCTACATTGGTGTGTTTTTTATTCGACATAAGCCCACTTAGATGGGGAAGAAGATATCTATGAGATGCTGGTTCACCAAAAAAAAAAAAAAATTGGGGAAGAAGATCACGTGATAATTACATGATCTAAGTAAATTGACACCAAGCACCTTACCATCCTAAGCCATCACACCAATAAGGAAAATTTTGGAAGAGAATCCTATTATTATAGGCACGCGACAATCACATGCTGGCTTATAGTAGCAGCACTTAGATAGATGTGGATGGAAGGATGGCATTAGCTTAAGTAGGAATTGTTGTTGGAAATTGGACCCCGGGGCGACCAGTGGCTGAGAAGGAGAAGCTCCGGCGTGAGATGGCGGGTGGTGGTCTGTCGGCGGGTGGCGTCCTCCAAAAGATCTGCAAAAAAGCCGGCGGCCCGGGTTTCTGGCGCCGGCCCTCCGATGCTTAAGTCAGAGGGGGCTAATGTGTAGAGGGAGAGAGAGTATTCTCTGTAGTTTCAAAGTCCAGCCCCCTCTAAGGGTGAGGGATTTTTCTTTTATAGAGGGGTGCATGTGTACCTGTGATGTGACGGAGCGAACGGGTTACCGTCGTGATGGAGCATGATCATATTAATGCGCGATCGTGTGAATTAATGCCTTACCATGGGAGATCAGGCCGGAGCCAGTGAGTCGTCGTGGCTGATCGGACGTGGCTGAGTAGTTCAACTGTCTGCCGTGAAGGGCTTGAGGTCCGTAGATAGCATTAATTGTTGAGTGAGCCGGAAATCAGTAGAGGTCATGTGCATTAATTGTTGAGTGAGCCGGAGATCAGCAGAGGTCATGCGCATTAATTGTTGAGTGAGCCGGAGTTTAGCAGAGGCTATGCGCATTAATTGTTGACAGCGGTAGCAGGGCATGGTCCCCGGTCGAGTTACAGAAAGATGTGACTGCAGCGGGTGAATGGTGAGACCGGGCTTCCAAGGTCAAGAATGCTAAGGTCGGGTGCCCGGGTTGGACATCTCGAAGTCGAGCGCCTGGTCGGGCGCCAGGTCGGGAGCTCTGATGTCAGGCGCTTGGTTGGGTGCTAGGTCAGGAGCTCTGATGTTGGGCACCAGATCGGGAGCTCTGATGTCGGACGCCTCCAGGTCGGATGCCTTCAAGTCGGGCGCCTTTAGGTCGGGCGCCTTCGATCATGTGTTGGCGATGTGCTCACGTGCTTCGGGACGATTTGCTTTTTTCCCAACACTACCTCCGACTTCCAAGCTCGAGCCGTTTACGGGCTCGGGCGAAGGAAGTAGCTGCATTTATTGTATTAGCGGGGGTCTGGTGGCTTTGAGTTATTCCGTTATTTTGCGCGCTTTGGGGCATCTTTAATGGAAGAAGACGGAGCGACGCCCTTTCGTCTTTCGAGGTTGCTCCGCGTAGTGGGCTCATGATGAGACTCCGGAATCCGACGGGATGCCGCTTCGATTCTGCCTTAAAGGTGTCGATCCAGGTTGGTATGTCGCTTCGATTCTCGGGGCTGGCACTTGGCGCGATCCGGACAGAAGGTGGGATTCGGACCTGAAGGATCTGGGCCGTCGGGAGGTCCTATATAAACCTCAGACCTGGCCCTAAAAGTTCTTATTTGGCCGCCGCATTCGCTGCTCCCCCTTCTTCCTTCTGTCTTTCTTCCTTCTTCCCCAGTTGCGACCGAGTCTTTCCGGTGGTGTCTTGAGGTGATTTCCGGCGACCCCACAGTAGGTCATTTTTCCATGTTGGCTCGGGGATTCCCCTTCTTCTTCTTCTTTTCCTCCTCCATCCTTTGTTTTCTTCTCCTGCCTTTCTTTTTGAGATGGGTCGTGGTCCAAATGAAGTCGGATCTAACCTGACTGAGGAGGAACTAGAGCTGGTTCGTTCTCGGTTCTTCTTCCGGCGCAGGTTTCATCTCGAGCCGGCGGGGTCGGAGGACCGGATGACGATATCTCCTTCAGGTCGGATCGGAGTGTACGTTGAGACGCTCTGGGCCGGCCTGCGGTTTCCTCCTCATGAGTTCGTGAACGAGTTGTTGGTGACGTACCAGCTCGTCCCAGCACAACTAGCTTCGAACTCATGGAGGACCATCATTGGGTTTCTATCCCTTTGCCTCGCGCATGGGATACCGACCTTGGTGAATGTCTTCCACCGGTGCTTCATGCTGAAGTCGAACTCGGCGGATGGGGAGTGGCTCTATTTCGCCTTTCGGGGTGGAAGGCCACTCTTCCGAGGCGCCCCTTCCTCCATTCATGAGTGGAAGGAAAAGTTTTTCTTCCTTTCCTCCGAGCTTTCGTGGGGGTTTGAGCCGAGGTGGGGGCATCTCCGGCTGAAGGCCCTCAACAAGCTTTCCCAGCTTTCGGCGGACGAGCAGAGGGTTCTCGACGCCCTGCACGGCTTCGGGGGGGATACCCTTCTGGCCGACCTCTTGAGCGAGGAGGCCCTGGTGAACGTCGGCTTGAGCTCAACGCGCCCCGAGGGTAAGAGCAGTTGCACTGCTCCTTCATTTCACTGTCTTTTGTCTTACTTGTTTCTTTCTTACTCTTTTTGGTGCTGATCTGACACTTAGTTCTTTTCAGATATTCCCAACATGGTGACCAGCAACACTGCACTCTTTGCCCGGCTGAAGAGGCGAGCCGTCGAGACCGGCGGGGCTCACCCTGAGCCCAGGAAGAAGGCCAAGCCGTCCTCAACTTCTGCTCCTCCCAAGGCGAGGGGCTCTGGGGCTGGAACTTCCGGATCCATCCGGGTTCAGGAGGGCGGCGGATTCGGCGCCCCTAGCCTGCCCTGCCCCCAACTCTCAGCGGCCGGGTCGGCCGGTCGTCCTCCTGCGGTGCTTGGGCCCCGAATCGAGCAGGGGCTCTAGGGTCCCGGGCACGTCTCGTCCTGCCGTCGTGAGCCCGGGCAGGCCGAGCTCGTCGGGGGCCACCTTCCCGAGCTCTTCCGGGGTCGGCGAGCACTCCGAGAGGGGGTCCGACGACCCCAAATCTCCAATCCATGAGGGCGCCTCGGCCCTCCGAGACAGCAATGTTGCGCGCGAGGTGTTTCGTCATGCACTGCTTCCAGCCGACCGGGCCGAGTTTGAGGCTACCGATCTCGGAAGTCTCGTCGACGAGACCTACTGCACTGCCGTCTGGGTAAGTTGTCTTAGTTTTTGCTTTTTCATCTTGATTGTTGACATCTCCTTGACTTTGGCTGATTTTCTTTCTTTCTCTTCCTTTCATGTCGGTAGCACCTTCACCAGCTTGATATGCTAGTGCTCATCGCATCGGAGTGCGATGGTGCGGCTCAGAGGAGCCGGAGGTAGTTGGAGGCGGCCAAGAAGAAACTCGCCGACTCCGAAGCTATGCGGCGGGAGGCCGTCGCAAGGATGGAGGCGGCTGAAGCCGAGCGGCGATCGGCAATTGACCAGCTTGAGGAAGAAAGAGCCTCGCACGCTTTGGCGAGGTCAGAACTGTGCGCTTCTGAGGCGTGTCTGGCCGAGGCCGCTGGCTACAAGTATGAAGATAGGGTTCTCCGCCTTAAGGTTAAGGTCTGCGAGAAGAGGGCATTGGAACAGGCCTAGGACGCGGTGGAGCTCTTCAAGGAATCAGAAAAGTTTCGCGATCTGCTGGAGGCGGAGGTCGTGGATGGATTCCTCCGGGGCTTCGAAAACTTCCGGAGGCAGATGCAGTGGTTCTGTCCCCAGCTCAACCTCACAGGCATTCGGCCAAGGATGGAGGCTGGTGTGGAGAGCGAGCTCGACGTTCCCACGATCCTCGAGGCCGAGCAGGAGGTCGTTGAGGCCGAAGCTGGCGCGGCCGAGCAAGCGGCTCAAGAGACTCCTCCTGGGGAAGTTGCCAGGGGCGTTTTCGAGGCCACTGGCGAAGCCCCGTCCGAGGCCGTCGTGGAAGGTCCCGAGCAAATTTCTACTGAGGACCCTCACGTGATCATCGTGGACGACCCCGAAATCGGTGCCGGTGAAGCCGCAGCCCCTTAGGACTTAGCTTCTTCCTTTTCTTTTGTTCTACTTTTTGTAAGTGAGGTCGGCCTTCAAATACGGACGAACCTCAATTTTGTACTTGGCCTTCGGGCTTTTATCAATGAAGAGCTTTCTTTTTCTAAACTTGTGTCTGTTTCTATTTGCGTAATTGATAAACCTTTATTTTAGCTGCTTGAGTTGGATTCCTTTTTGGCAAATTTCTTCAAGTCTTCAAGCTCGGCCAAGTCTCTAGACTTAGATTCCGGTAAAATTCGCTAAGTTGTTAGGCTCGGCTCTAAGAGGAATCACGTCGAGGCTCTAGGTTTAGACTTTAAAAAAACTCGCCAAGTCCTTGAACTCGGATTCTGGAGAAATCTTGTTAGGCCTTTAGGTTTCTGAAGAAGTTCCGCTAAGCTTTTAGGTTTATCTTCTGGAAGCATTTCTCTAAGTCCTTGAGTTCGGCTTTCAGATTGCCGAAGCTTTGAGCTCAGACTCCGAAGAAGTTCCGTTAGGCCTTTAGGTTTATCTTCTGGAAGAATTTCGCCAAGTCCTTGGGCTCGGCTTCCAGATTACTGAAGCTTTGATTTTGGACTTCGAAGATAACATAGGATGAGGTTGGAATATCGTTGGAGCTTTCATGTTTTTGATCTCGAACTTGGTCAGGGTGCCAACAGGTAGGATTAGGGATCACGGTGAGTGACTTGGTGCTTCGGAGCTCGGCTAGAACATCTTCGGGCGGAGCTCAGGGTCGTCGTTACAGGCTGTCTCGGCTTGAGTCGATGTTCGGACTTGGCAAAGCCCTCGTCCACGGGGGCCCGGAGCGAGATCGAGCCGGAGATTGGCGGTGAGGAGCTCCCCGCATTTGGTTAGGAGATTACGGGCGAGGTCGAGGAAACCTCGGCTCATGGTCGATTCAAGAGAGCATTCCGGCCTTAGTCAGGGTTTCGTTGATCGTCCTGTAATATAAGCAAGTAAGCACAATGATGTACGTGCTGGGTAGGATATACCTCTCGCACCATCGGAGCCGGGCATCTCATGTTGAGGTAAGCGACTCCGCTCTGTAGTTGGCTTTCAGCGGTGCACTTTGGCCTGTGGTCCGCTTTGGGTGCGCCTGCACACCAGGGGGTCCGCGTAGGTACCATCCCTGGGTCGTGCACTACGGAGGTTCGCATTGGTACTACCCCATCGTTGAAGACCTCGAAGGTCCGTGTAGGTACTACCCCATCGTTGAAAATCTCGGAGGTCCGCGTAGGTACTACCCCATCGTTGAAGGCCTCGGGGGTCCGCGTAGGTACTACCCCGTCGTTGAATGCCTCGGGGGTCCGCGTAGGTACTACCCCGTCGTTGAATGTCTTCCTAAGGCCGAGGGAGCTTGGGCTCACTGTCGACTCAGCGGGGCATCCCGATCTCGATCGGAGTCTTTGATGAAGATCGAGACCGAGCTCGTCGTTGATGTGGCAAGGTGTTCCATACTTGGCTGGGGCATCCGAACTTGGTCGGGTTTTCAGGTTCTACCCGTTCCTTTCGGGGGTCGTCCCGCACTTCCAAAATTTTGATGGGCAGCATCTGATCTGATGTTTGGGTTAGCGCCTTAGCCGGTGACTCCTCTTGGCTTGGGGCCTTAACTGGTTGCTTTGCCTGGTGAGTCGCCATATAGCACCACTTAGCTATTGACTGGTCTCCACGAACTTCGCCTACTTCTTGGTCGGTAGGGAACCGCATAAGCAGGTGATAGGTCGAGACCACAGCTCGGAGGGCATTTAGCCTTGGTCGTCCAAGAATGGCGTTATAGGCCGAAAATAGGCGGCACACAACGAAATCTGTCCTCACAGTACTTTCTCATGGAGCGAACCTGACCATGACAAGGAGGCCGACCTCGCCCTCAACCAGGACCGAATCCCCGGTAAATCCGACCAGTGGAGCATTCATTCTCCGAAGCTGGCTTTCCATCATCCCCATTTTTTGATAGGCATTGTAGTACAGAACATTGGCCGACCTTCCATTATCAACTAGGACGCGTTTTATATCAAATTTGTTTACAATCTCCACAGCGTCATCATGAGGAGTCTCAACTCCTTCAAAGTTCTTGTCCGAGAATGAAATGGCTTCGGAAGTGCGCATGTGCTTCGGAGGGGTCCTTCTCCCAATTGGATCTTCAGCTGAGCTTCCTCCTCTAACAGTGTTGATGGTGTCGGCGATAGGCCTATTGTCATTTGGATTTTCGGGCAGTGCGACATTTTTCACTAGCCTCCTTTTCTCACGCCGGTTCCGCACAAACCGGTTGAGTACTCCACGGCGGATAAGTGCCTCAATCTTATCCCGGAGCTGGAAGCAATCCTCCGTGTCGTAGCCGTGGTCCCTATGGAAATGGCAATACTTCCTAGGATTGCGCCAAGCTCCTGTATCCCTCATCGTGGGTGGAGGTCGGAAGTAGTCTCGACCTTCTATCTCCATTAGGATCTCTGCCCGGGGAACATTGAGGGAACTATAGTTCTTATACTTCCCCGAAGGCATTTATGACCGCGGCGGATATCTCGGTTGGGGCGGGGACCTTGGTCGAAGCTGTCCCCGCTGCCGAGGTGGACTTCTTAGCCGAGGCAGGTTTTTATCTCGGCTGGGAGACCAGCTTCTCGGGCGGCCGCGCTCCTCGCGACGTTTCTTCTGCTTTTTTGAGGCCTGCTCGGTCGCGCCTCGTCTGGAGGCGATAGCCTCTTCGGTCTTCGCATACTTCCGAGCTCGGGCCAGCATTTCAGTAAAGTCGGCAGGGAAGCTCTTCTCGATGGAGAAGAGGAACCTGTAGGATCGAGCCCCAATCTTAAGTGCCGACATGGCTATCGACTGGTTGAGCTCGCGGACTTTTCAGGTTGCAACGGTAAAACGGTCGAGGTAATCCATAAGGGACTACCCCTCCTTTTGTTTGATGTCGAGGAGGGAATCCGATGTTCGCCGCTGACGTCAGCTGGCAGTAAAGTTGGTGACAAACTGCCTACCAAGCTGCTCGAAAGAGGATACCGTGCTCGGCTTCAGTCCAGAAAACCAGAACTGAGTCGTTCCCCAAAGAGTTGCCGGGAAGGCCTTGCAAAGCACAGCTTCCAAGGACCCCTGCAATGCTATGAGGGCTCGGTAAGTTTCCAAATGGTCAGGGGGTCGACAGCTCCATTGTAGGGCTCCACCTGAGGCATTTTGAACCTCGATGGGACCGGCTCATCCTCGATCTAGCAGAAAAATGGGGACTTAGTGGTGAACTCGAAGTCACCCTCGCGCCTTGCCTTCCTGCTGTGGAGCGCCTCAATCTGGCGCTTAAGTTTCTTGACCTTCCTGTCGAGCTTCTCAGCCTGGGGGATTGCCACAGTAGTCTGCTCCGGCTCGCGTCGGTCCGGGGTTGGCTCAACTTCCGAGTGCTGCGGCCTTCTGTCTACGCTCTTCCCTGGCAGTTCTCTCCGAGGAGACGCTTGAGCTGAGCCTTGGCAACAGCATCGTTCTTCATCGTTGGCCCTCGAGGAGCTATGAGGATTTTGGCCCTGGGGCACCGATCCGTTTGGAGGAAGCACTGGCTGGACCTGGGCCTGTTGGGGCAGCATAGGTGGGGCTCTCTCACGTTGCAGGCCTTGGACGGCTGCGGCCAAGGCTTGAACGTGCTGCACTAGGATATTGAACTATTCCGGCTGGACTTGGGAAACTGGGTCAGTCGGAGATGGCAAATTCTGGACAGAGTGCCTAGGACTTGGTGGGAGACGCCGGGAGGCATTAGAGGCTGCTTTGCTTCTCAACTTCATGGCCACAACTCGGACCCTTCCTTTAGCACCAACTATTGCTGGAAATTGGATCCGGGAGCGACCAGTGGCTGAAAAGGAGGAGCTCCGACGTGAGATGGCGGGTGGCGGTCCGTCAGTAGGCGGCGTCCTCCGAGAGACCTGCAAAAAAGCTAGTGACCGGGTTTTCCGGCGCCGGCCTTTCGATGCTTAAGTTAGAGGGGGCTAAGGTGGAGAGGGAGAGAGAGAGTATTCTCTGGAGTTTCAGAGTCCAACCCCCTCTAAGGGTGAGGGGTTTTTCTTTTATAGAGGGGTGCAGGTATACCTGTGATATGACGGGGCGAATGGGTTACTATCGTGATTGAGCATGATCATATTAATGCGCGATCGTGTGAATTAATGCCTTGCCGTGGGAGATCAGACCGGAGCCAGTGAGTCGTCGTGGCTGATCGGATGTGGCTGAGTAGTTCAACTGTCTTTCGTGGAGGGTTTGAGATCCGTAGATAGCATTAATTGTTGAGTGAGCCGGAGATCAGCAGAGGTTATGCGCATTTATTGTTGAGCGAGCTCAAGATCAGCAGAGGTCATGCGCATTAATTGTTGAATGAGTCGGAGATCAGCAGAGGCCATGCGCATTAATTGTTGACAGCGGTAGCAGAGCATTGTCCCCGGTTGAGCTGCAGAAAGATGTGACCGCAGTGGGTGAATGGTGAGGCCGGGCTTCCAAGGTCAAGAATGCTAAGGTCGGGTGCCCGGGTCGGACGTCTTGAAGTCGAGCGCCTGGTCGGGCGCCAGGTCGAGAGCTCTGATGTCAGGCACCTTCAGATCGTACGCCTTCAAGTCGGGCGCCTTCAAGTCGGGCGGTCGGATCGGATGCCTCCGATCACGTGTTGGCGATGCGCTCATGTGCTTCGGGGCGATATGCTTTTCCCCCAGTAGGAACCAACGAAAGGCTAATTTGAATATTTATGTTGAAGGGGTGGCTTTGCCAATGATTGAATGTTGAGAGGGGGCAGAGTCTAATTTTTTTTTTTTTTGACATAACTTTCTAACTGTTGCTACTAGTCGCTGGAAGGGTATTTTGCAAGATCCTAGCACCTGACACTGCGTGGTAATATCTGGACCGTGGATGGATCGAATTTTGTTATCTTAAACATTTTGATTCATTGATGATTATAATAAATTCAAAATTAACTTCTCTTTTAAGATATTGACATGAATATTCAATATTTAAAATATTTTATAATAACTAAAATAACATATTAGAAAATCGGTGTTGATATTTTATTATCATATGGGCTGATATACCAAGATATACTAAATTATATCAATTGCGATGCTAGAGGATTAATATTGAAAAATATCTAAAAATTAAAATTGATATATTTTAGTAATTTTTAACCTATGCAAGCAAGCAGCATACAATATCACTACCACGCAGCCAATGTTATCATTCATTAATATCGATTTTGTACCATGCACGGGTTAAGCTTCCTGTACGGCATTTAATTTGTGTTGATGGAATTTTTTTTTGTTTGGTGGGTCAGCTGCTCAAATTGCTCTCACATGAGCACATCCAGCTACATCACTAACAAGAATACTAGTAAAAGCAGAAGGAACTAAAGACTGCTGGATCCATAGAAACTCTCCTGAATGTTGAGCAGCGAAGGAGGCGACCCAATCAGCAGCTTGGTTCGCCTCGTGAATAGGGATACAAATGGGTCGGATCGGATCGGGTCCTGGGTGACCCCGATCCAACCCGTTTTTTTGTTCGGATCCTAATTTTGGACCCAGACCCAATCCGGTTGAAGATCGGGTCGGGTCGGATCAGGTTCGGATTGGGTCCGGGTCCGAGTTGGTTCGTGTTCGGATTCGAATCAGATCCAATTTTTTTATATTTTTGGGAAAGAATTTGGCAAAATCTAATTTAGTCATATCATAATTATGAGGTGCTGGGTGACCCATGACTTGAAAGACTTGCAATTGATCTCCAGTCAGAACAGATGACCCCG